>CM060955.1:68968960-69218960 GCA_030765055.1 Mantis religiosa | reverse complement strand
AAGAGGTCCCGAGTTCGAATCTCGGTCAGGGTGAGTTACCTGGTTAAGCTTTTCTCCGGAGTTTTCCCTTATCCTGAAAGACAAATGTCGGGTAGCTCTAAGCTCTATGGAACATGGGCTCATTTGAGCATAATTTCGCCCATTCCATTCATCGGCCATTATGACTTAAAGTTGGAGGACGTAAAATTACACACAAAAAATCCTCTGCTTACCTCTTGTTAATCGAGATAAGCTTAGAATAAACAGTTATATGCAGGATCTCAATGGATACATTTGAACTTGAAAATACGAGCTACTTAAAAAGAATTTCTAGGAAATGGCAAACTGCAAAAATATTATT
This sequence comes from Mantis religiosa, assembly GCA_030765055.1. Classification (NCBI taxonomy): domain Eukaryota; kingdom Metazoa; phylum Arthropoda; class Insecta; order Mantodea; family Mantidae; genus Mantis; species Mantis religiosa. The sequence goes on along the minus strand of CM060955.1, from coordinate 69,218,620 downwards.
TCACATAAATTGTAAGATAAATGAGATAAACATGAACCATGTTTAGTATATTCTTTCAAGTTACAGCCTATACAAAAATTATTTATAATGATGAGACCTCAGAGCTAATTCCAGTAATTTCTAAAAGTATAATTTGTTTGACATTAATATATGTTAAACAATGGATTTTTGTACAACAGCTGGTTACGGCTGTTTCTGAGAAAACAAAAAAAATGAGTTTAAATTTAAAGAGTGCTTTGTGGTAGGCTTGTTTTAAAATGCTTTGGCCGCATCCTTAAAATAAACTGAACTTAATTACTTGCCCAATTTGATATTTACCAACTTCTTTTTGAGTTACACTATTCTCAAGCACACACATTCAGTCGAATGGTTTTTCTTTTTTTATTATTCTGGAGGCCTCATAATGTGTATTTCTGGTGAATCTCGAAATGTAAATGTTTAATGGAATACAGCAAATATTAATGCCTCTTATATACTATACCTGGAGGACAGACAAAATATTAGGGGTGGAGGGGTGGTTATTCGTTGGTAAAAGTGCTACATAAGCTGTTAATGGAAATAGAAAGAGAAGCTTATTTATTTATATCTTTTTTCCTCCCATACGTTTTTCCTGAATGAATGGCTATGACCAGAAAGAAAGTTACAGACACATTGGCTCCATTTTCCCCCACCGTATTAATATTTTAATTAGAGGTAAGTCTCCTAAATGAATGCAATTACTGATGTGCACAGAGGAGCTACTAATAGTGCTGGTTAAATGTTTACTGTTGTCACTTATCATTCTTTAAAGGAGGTGCAGTTTGTTGGAAGATGTGCCAACTCGTAACATTGCCAAAGTTTCTCTGTCTGAATTCATTTCTTTGCTAATTACATCTCCGACGGAGATAAAATGTTCCTCAGAGAAATGCTTTATCTCAGAGTTTTACACTTGAATGTTCTCGAGTTTTCAAGAGCTAATTTGAGCAACCTTATGAGTGATGACGTCATTAGACATTGGTTATCTTGACAATTTAATAATATTGTAAGATTGTTGCGTTCTTTGCAGGCAGCGAACGGTTTCGGATCAGTCGTTCAACTAGGCGAGGAGCAACGGTAGGGACAACTACTAAATTAAACATTACATGTTTATTGTCCAGCTATAACGCCCCGTCCTGCTCTTCCATTATCTCGGCTAGCTTTGTTAGTAATGTATCTTCCATTTGAGTGAAAATAAATCAATACAGCTACACAAAAAGTACCTTAGAAAGAATCTTAATCTATGTAAAAGCGCACAGGGTACAAAATACACATATATGTTTAAAACAACTTGTATCTATGATCTAAGGATACTTGTAAAACTTGTTATTTTTAGTCATTATAGGCCAAGGTGGCCCCGGTTGAATTTTTTTGTTGTAAGTTACGTCCTCCAACTTTAAGTCATATCGGACGATGAATGAAATGGGTGAAATGCTGCTCAAATGAGCCCGGCGTCCAGAGAGCTTAGAGTTACCCAACTTTCAGGATAAGGGAAACCCCCAGTAAAAACCTTATACAGGTAACTAACCCTAACCGAGATTCGAACTCGGGAACTCATCTTCAGTGTGGTCTGCTACAGCTACATACCACACTGAAGATGATTTAGAATAGAATCGAAAAACGTTTTTTGAAGAAAAGGTGAACATCTGTTTGAGTGAGTACTCTTGTAAATTAAAACATGCCAGCTACTCATATTTATATGAAATATACCTCACATTAAATACTTTGACGATTCTCTGTAAGTACAAAATTTGTTTGATGGGAAGTAGAATGAGTTTTTCATCTGAAAATCTTCAGAGTTACATTATTGTTTTTAGTAATACGGTCGCAGATAAGTAAATTTTGTAGTAAAATTCCTGCTTTTGTATTTTGTCTAGTAAGAGTCTTCAGATATTTAAGAGATTAGTTTTATTATTTGGATATTATTTTACATTCGATCAGGAACTATTACAACCCGCGTTATAATTGCTTGGGTGTTGCCACAATGTGCCTATTTGAATAATGAAATCAGCCAGAAACAAACCCTTATGTACTGTATAAGAATTTGTATGTTGTACATAATGATCTAAGTAGTGTCCATTTACGAATTTCTTCTAGGACAGTTTTGTTCTCTGGGCAACTGGTTTTTAATACTCCTCCGCCGTGCGCTCTTATCTTTTTTTTTTTTTTTTTTTTTTTTTTGGCCTCCAGTAAAATCCCATATGGCCATCGTAGGGAAAAATAAGAAAAATAATGTAAGGAAAATTAAAAGGATGGGAGGAGACTAGATCTGTAGATCACTTTCTTTAAGCAATTGCAGAAGAGCTTGGTATACAGGTTTGTGGCATAGCTGTAATATGGTGTTGACGCTAGCGGGAAAAGGAACAGACTGCTGAAGTAGGCGGCGGAGGAAGGAAGAACGGTGGACTCGGTAGCGAGAGCAACTGAACAGGAGCTGATTGAGGTCAGCGGTTTCACCTGGGTCATCAGGACATACAGGGGAATCGATGAGACGTAATCGGTGTAGATGCGCAGGGTAACATCCATGTCCAAGTCGCATTCTAATGATGGAGGTGAGATGTCGACGTGCAATTCTGAAGCTGGAGAACCAAGGGGTCGTGGATAGATGCGTCTGAACGGCGGCGTAGTGTTTGCCACTCTTATCTTGATTAGTTTGGATACCGGGTGAGGGTCGCTCGCAACCTATATAGGGAACGGCGAACGGTAAGTACTTCCTAACTCTGCTTATGATGAACAGACCTTGACGAAACCTATTTTTCCGACGGGATGTAAAAGTTGTAACATCGCTGGACGAAGTGTATAACCAACAATGGAGAGTATGTCGAGAAATCGGCTCTCGTAGGAATAAGTAACATTATACGACTGTATGTAAGCAGATATAAGATATGGTTTCTAGTTATTTCGCTCCTGGATGTACTCTTCTTCCACCTATACAGACCTTTGTAATCCTTGGAACCTTCAATCCGTTCCGATTGCATTGAGATATCCATAAAGAAACGTCTTGAAATTACGTTACCCATGTTCAGAAGCCGACTTGCTTGACGAATACATGGAACGTTTTCAATTCTACGATATCAGATATCGAACCCGCGACCCTTTTAGTGCCAGCTTCAAGCCTCAAGTGCTGCTGTGGAGCCATTTCACTCGATTATTTCATACATAAATTTTAACAGCGTAAGTAATTGTATTTTATGTTGCATATAAAGCAATATATAGGCCGCGCCGTGGCTCAGTGGTTAGACCGCTTGGCTCTCACCAAGGCGGCCCGGGTTCGATCCCAGACGACCGCAAAGTGAGATTTGTGGTGGACAACACGGGGCACTGGGGCGGGTTTTCTCCGGGACCTCCGGTTTCCCCCGCCATCTCATTCCACCGGTGCTCCATCTTCATCTCTTGTATAATCAGTGTCACCTCTTGCGGTGCCGTCAGTAGTAAGAGCGGGCGTTAAACACTACACATTTTATACATCAATAATTTTCAAATTGTGCTGTATATTACTAATTTTTGTGTGTTTTATATATAAATTTTTGTTGTGTTCATAATTCAATTAAAAATACAATATTTACAAATAATATGTACAATTAGTCAGATTTGAAACTTCGTAACACCAATGTTAGCTCATAAACTACGTAAAAGTCACTTTGTGAGTTTCAATCTTGGCTTCTTGGACTCATTTACTCATACAAACGATGACTGTTGGGAAGTTCTCGGGATTGTGTCCAGATAATTTTGTTGTGCTTATTAATATAAAATTAGTTTTAATATTGCTGATTAGAATATCCAAAAAGAATGTAACCTAGTAATTTACACAAAGGAAAACGTTTCAAAAATATTCTCCAGGCGAAAATTTACCTTCACGTTTGTAACCGTTCTCCAATTGAAATGTAGGGTTATTCAATTTCGTGATATGCAGGCTGCAGATATTAATGGTCTTGTTTTGTTATAATATGTCAAAACTTGCAGTGAGTGACTAAGCTAAATTATGGAGACACATCCTTACATTTTAGTATTAAAGATATATTTTGGTTAATCAAACAAACCAAGTGGTTTTCAAAACAGTTTTATCAAGGAGACGTTAGGTTAAATGATTCTGTTAAACTTATATTTGTATTTATCACTCAATACTTATTATATGGTCATATTTGTGTGCATATTTATATTGAAGCTTCCAAAGTATAAGCGCATACACATGAAGGGATTAATAGAACATAAATGCCCAGCTCTACCCATGCTTATTCGAGGACACGCTGAGGTATCACACAACTGCAAAGATGTAAATCGCTGTTAAGGATCCAGTGTTTAAATAGAATCCAAAGTTCCCTTGAAAGTTTACTTTAGGGCTAATCTTAATTCTTCATCTGTCTGATTAAACGTTATCAACCTTCATCAATAAAGAAAAAATTACAGGAAGAAGAATGTCTTTGAAGCTTCAATATAAATGACATGCCTATACTCCTATGTAGTAAAACTTTTTGCACGTAACTGTACGTAAACAAATCCATAACCATCATTCCGTACGAATGCACCCAGCGAAGCGAAGACTCATACACAATGTTTACTGCAGTAAATTAATAAGTCTGTTTTTCTTTATTTGAAGCATTTCTTGAAAAATGAACATAATAGCGACGCCAACCGTGATTGGATGTTAACGATTGCTGAGTGCGCTCATTTGTTCATTTGTACAGCACTCGATGCGTTGTATGCATCAGCATTGCCTCCTCTCAAAATGACATGATGGTAGGATTTTAGTGTAACTAGCAAACAATAACAATAAAGCAGCTTTCATAGCATTAACTGTTACTGGGAATTATATTATGCAGGTTCGTATCCAGTTAACTACTTGTTTACCTGTGTAACTATGCGTATCATGTCATGTTGTTGCTTATGTTTCCCTGGCCTCATTTTGCCACACAAAAGTAGAGTAAACTCTAGAATGATAATACAAGCGTTTGTAGTCTGAACGTGCAGTATGATAGACACTTTTAATTGATGTTCTCTTACTCCAATTGAACTGGAATTACTTGATCGTTGATATAGAACTTCATGCATGTTCAGTTTCAGTATAACTTTATGTCATGTTAAACAAAGCAAATAATTTGAAATTTCTGTGAAAAGCCTAAGGCCACCTATACGATATGAGCTTATAATTTAAGTTATTGATAATTATAAGAAATATAAAACAATTGGGAGATTACATTACACTATTTACATCTCAGAGAAAATTTTGGAAGGGTCCTCCACCAGCATTTATGGATTTTTCGTCCCATTTTCTTTGATGCGACTGTAGACATTTTTGTTTATATGGGCATCTTCAAGACATTTGTGAACAGCTGGATGATATCGAATTGAGAGAAGATTATTTCCAGCAAGATAGAGCAACGTGCCATACATCTAATGACACCATGGAACTTGTAACCAGTTTTTTGCTAATCGAATAACCTCAAAAGGTCTGTGCCCCTTCCCCAGATTTGTAGCACTAGAAGATGCAATACGAAGACTTAAATAAAATTCTCCACCGAATTTATATATTATCTTATTGATATCTCCCATATTTGATATCTGCAAAATTGAACCTATCATATTTCCTTTAGGAACTCCAGTAGCTATTCTCTTTAGACCAGAGTGGATTTTTCCAAGTTTAACTCTGAAGTATCTGTCTTCAGTGTAAAAGCTGAATATTTGATAAACGTGATTACATCGCCTTGAAGCTTATATGTCAATATTATTTCAGACTTTATCAAATACTTTGGCCACATCTAAGAACAAATCAGTACGGATTTCGCTTCTTCGAATGTTCTCTCTATAGCAATTAATCGATTGTAATTGTTTATAATTATCATTTTATTAAACAAAAAACCAGTGAACCAATAAGCAACTAATACCTTATTATTTAAGTTAATTGATGAAAATTAATCATTTTTTCACACTAGCCGTATATAGGCTAAGATTTTGGATAGATAGAGTAAAAATAAAAAAGTCCAATACTAAAATCGTTATTTTATTCACGAATCTCCTGGTTTCCGTGCAGTCGCTCTTACCCATTGAGCTACCATGGCCAACCTACCGTCCTGACATTAAATTATCAAATTGATGTTAGTTAATCATTTCTTCACACTAGCCATATATAGGCTACGGTTTTTGATAGATGGAGTCAACCGGAAATATTCAGTAAGTCGCCACAAGTCGTCAATTGGAGAATTTAATGTCAGGACGGCACGTTGGCCATGGTACCTCAATGGGTAAGAGCTACTGGACGGAATCCAGGAGATCCGTGGTTCAAATCCCGACCATGTCATTGAATTTTTTAGGTTGACTCTATCCTAAAATCTAATACCTTGCTTGGTATTAGTTCTCTTACAGGAATTACAGGTTTTACCTGCATTGATAATGATTTTTCAAATAGTTCGAAAGTTGGGGTAAAAGGGACATCGATCTATATGACTCATTTTATAGCGATTTTTCTCAGGCTTGAGGATCACTATCTTTTGTTTTTCACAGTCTTGGATGAGCTTAAGTGATCCGTTGGTGAGTTAATTAAGATTGTTTAACAGTAGTATTTTTCTGGCAGTAGTTTTATTAATTGTGATTAAAAATATGCTAGTATTTTATTGTATTCTAATGCTGAGTACTTTTAAAAGCTCTCTTAGCGTCACACGCCTTAGCCGTTTTCCATTGTTTCTCTTGCCATTATTTCTGTCCTCATCTACTCTTTGTTCGATTGAAAGATCTCTTTTAAGTAATTGGTAAACAACTCTTTCTCCTTACCACGTCTAGTCACTCTCCATCATTATTACTTACAGTAACTAACTGATAGCCGTTTAATATGCTTTGTTACCTTCCATTAAGAATAATCAGTATAGTTGCCTACCGTTTATTCTTTCAAGCAGATACTGAATCTAAACGAGTCCTTTTAGTACTAGTTAAGTTCCTTAATGTATTGCTCTGCTGATTAAGGCCGGTTTTATCTTCCGGTTCCCGTGTTCTGTGCCATGTTCTAGAGAAATTTATTTTCCCATTCATTCCTTCACTCCGTTAGGTATTATAATTAAGCTTATGTTTTTCTCCGACATGATTCCATATTGCTTGTTGCACATTATTGATAAAACTAATTATTTCTCAAATACTTCTCAATTCGTTTTATTAATGATTAATTCTGATGGTTTGTACTTATTTATTAAAGTTTTACTTACTCTTAGCACAATAATATAGCAGAGGAATTCATATTTCTCCATTACATACACATAGATACTCTTTGTCATAAACACATCAAACTGATATTTTGTATTGGCTCATGGCATAAGAAGTTTGTCGTTAAAAACGGCCAATTGTTTTGATTGCTGCCTCACACATTTGTCTTTAGCGGTAATATTTTCACTTGACTCCTCAAAAGGAGTGTTTTGCATTGAAATGGCCTCCGGTAATAGAGGTACTATGTAATGACCTGAAAAGGTTTATATATTCCCCTTATTTTACTCTACCTGTGGTACAGTATATTGCAAGGATATCAGTTGGCTTATTTTTAGGCTGAATAATGATTCTATCATTTCCATTTCATTAAATTGGATCCTGCTTCCTTTCAAAGCATTAATTACAATTCTTAGACATTATTTTTGTATGAGAATACAACATTTTACTCTTCATTTATAAGAGTATGTTCGGAATGATGGAAATTATATTTATCTGATTACACAGATAAATATAATACTAGGTATACAAACCAAATTGATTCATCTTATCATAGTCTTGCAAAATCACATAATAGTTTTGAAATATTAGGTATCAGAATGTATAATGCACTTCCAGATTGTGTAACTCGTCTGATATAAAAGAGCCTTGAACATAGGCTTTATGACAGATTATTAATCAATGATGATGATGATGATGATGATGAGTATAAGGGCGCTCAACTACAGAGGTCATCAGCGCCCTTTTTAAATGAAACTGGTCATGGCAAAAGCCAGATATAAATTATTCTAAAACAGTATATGTTAAAAAAGACAAAAAATACATACGCCTTGAAAAAAAAATAAATAAATAAATAAATAAATAAAATAAAAATGTCATCCAAAAACCATAAATTCTATTTGCTAAATCCTAAAATCTAATCTCGAAAAGAATCTAAAAACCTTCTCCACTACTGCGTGATCGTCCGCTAGAATTTCTGCAAAGCTGACTGGCAGCTGCAGAGACGTTCTGAGGTCTGCTAGGTGAAAACACTCTAGCAGCACGTGTCGTACAGACAACGCTTCATTACAAAACGGACATAGTGGAGAAGGCTCCTTTTTAAAAAGAAAACTATGAGTAAAAATGCAGTGTCCAATTCGTAACCGAGCCAAACTCACCTCCTCGCGACGAGATGACCGACAGGAGGTAACCCAGGGAATAGGAAGTTCTTTGACAGATCTAAGTTTATTATTGCGGAGAGCAGACCACTCTTCCTGCCAGCAGGTTTGCACAGCTCTCCGCAATTCGGCCCTAAAGTCTTCCGATGTCACAGATGGTATTTTAACCCTGGGCTTCATGATAGCCGTCTTGGCTGCTGAATCCGCCATTTCATTCCCCCGCAAGCCTACGTGACCAGGGATCCATGCACACACCACGTTAACGCCAGAAGCGTGTAAAACGTGGAGGGCATCCTGTATACGCTGCACAATAGGGTGGTAGTTGTACAGCTGCCGTAGGCTTTGAAGTGCACTGAGGGAATCACTCAGGATTAAGCAGTCCCCCAACTTTCGCCGGCGTACGTGTAAAATGGCCCGGTATATTGCATAAAGCTCTGCAGTAAAAATGGAAGTGCTAGTGTGGAATCCGAATGTATAGGGTTCGGTTCCACACACGTAAGCACAACCAACGCCATTTGAGTTCTTGGAGCCATCAGTATAAATTACAAAATGGTCCTCATATCGCGATAAAAATTCTAAAAAACATGTGCGGATACTAGACATAGACATGGTAGATTTATCATATTTAGTCATGCCCAGATCAACCGGGGACGCTCTGCACAACCAAGGAGGGTATGTCCTCTCCCCCCTAGGATACATCTTGGGCATGTCAGTATCAAGATGTCTAAGGAGCTCCCGGAAACGAAAACCAGGTGGCTTTGGTTTAATAGTAGTGTTCCTATAACGCACGTCCATGAAGGTATTAAAGAACGGCGTAAACGATGGATGTGTGGGCATGCAATTAAGTCCACAGCCATAATTGGCTAATAACATGTTGCGCCTGTACTGCAGAGGAGGTTCTGCAGACTCAGCATACAGGCTTATAACTCGGCTCGTTGGAAATGCCCCAACAGCTATACGTATGCCACAGTTATGGACTGTGTCTAATCTCTTCAGCACAGATGGTCGTGCTGAGCCATAAACGATACTACCATAGTCTAATTTGGAACGGATGAGTGCCCGATAAAGTCGCAATAACACTGCACGATCCGCTCCCCACGATTTTCCACTTAGTACCCGCAAGATATTCAAAGATCGGTCACATCGTGCTTTCAGTTGTGCTATATGCGACGACCAACTAAGTTTTCTATCTAATATCAATCCAAGGAACCTCGTCTCATCTGCAAAAGGTAGTAGATCAGCGCCTAGCCGGAGCCTTGGAGGTAGTCGACTCTGCTGACGCCAGAAGTTTACACAGATGGTTTTCTCAGCGGAAAATCGGAAGCCGTTTTTTAAACTCCAACTCTTAAGGTTGTCCAAGGTGGTCTGAAGACGGCGCTCTAAAAACGGAGTGCGCTGAGATGTACAGTAGACGGCAAAGTCGTCTACAAATAGGCATGACGAGACACCTGGAGGTACACATTTCGAGATAGAATTAATCGCAATAGCAAACAACGTAACACTTAGTACCGATCCCTGTGGTACACCGTTCTCTTGAACAAAAAGGTTCGAAAAAACCGAGCCAACCCTAACTCGGAATACGCGGTCTTTCAGGAATTCCTGAAGGAAGAGTGGTAGGCGTCCACGTATATTCCAGGTGTGCAGAGTACGTAGCAACCCTGCCCGCCAACACGTATCATAAGCCTTTTCGAGGTCAAAAAATATTCCGACTGTTTGACAGTTCTTAAGAAATCCGTTCATAATCTGTGTCGACATGGACACAAGATGATCCACTGTTGAACGGCGTCGTCGGAAACCGCACTGGATGTTATTCAGTAGGTTGTGCGTTTCCAGCCACCATACCAACCGCCCATTTATCATGCGTTCCATCACCTTGCATACGCAACTGGTGAGGGAAATAGGGCGGTAGCTAGAAGGGAGGTGACGGTCCTTGCCAGCTTTCAAGATAGGTATAATGGTAGCTTCTCGCCACTTTTCAGGAAACGTGGCATCAACCCAAACACGGTTATAGACCTCGAGCAGGAATGCCTTACCTTCAGGTGAGAGATGTTGTAACATTTGAACGTGGATTCCGTCCGGTCCTGGTGCTGTCAGTCGCGATGACGAAAGAGCGTGTTCTAGCTCTGCCAAGATGAAGAGGCGGTTATAGTCTTCAAGGTTTCTGGAACTAAACACGAAACCTTGAGATTCTACCTGAGTCTTAATTGAGATAAACTCAGGAGCATAATTGCATGAGCTAGACACCTGAGCGAAAGCACAGCCGGAGGTGTTAGCCACAACAAACGGATCAACAACAACTCCTGCAGTTGTTTTCAGACCAGCGATTGGCAGGTGGGTTGATTTTCCGGCCACGCGCCTTAATTTATCCCATACAACAGATGAGGGTGTACATCTGTTAAAAGATGATACAAATTTGTTCCATGAGGCCTTTTTGCTATCCTTAATTATTTGCCTAGATTTTGCACGCGCTTTCTTATACTCAATTAGATTACTTAGCGTAGGGTGTCGTTGGAATACCCTTAGAGCACGTCTACGAGCACGAATAGCATTCCGGCAGTCGTTGGTCCACCATGGGACAGGAAATCGACCGGGTTGGGTAGCCGAACGTGGAATAGACTGTTCTGCAGCGGAAAGAATTTTCTCTGTGAGATGATCGACTAAATCATTCACAGAATCGTGCTCGTTGTATTCAATGACAGCCAACTGGGTGTAAAGATTCCAGTTGGCACGATCAAAGCGCCATCTAGGGATACGTGAGGGAGACACATCTTGTGCTAAGAGACTAAGAAGACATGGAAAGTGGTCGCTGGAATGTAAATCAGAGATGACATTCCACTGTAATGAAACAGCTAACTGGGATGAACACACTGCCAAATCGATGTGCGAATAGGTGTTAAACGCGTCTGAGAGGAATGTGGGCTCTCCGGTGTTCAGGAGAACCAAGTTATTGCTCTCCAGGAATTTTGCAATGAGGTTGCCTCTCGAACATGCCCGATTTGAGCCCCAAAGTGGGTGATGGGCATTAAAGTCTCCAACTATTAGAAATGGTGTTGAAAGTTGGGAAACCAGATCTTCAAGGTCAACTAACGAGAGGTCATCTGATGGCGGGAGATATACAGTGCAAATGCAAAATTCTATTGATGGCAGCTTAATCCTTACAGCTACAGATTGTAAATCAGACTGTAGCTGTAACGGATCTACAAATATGTCATCCCTGAGGAGCATCATAGTACCCCCGTGTGCAGGAATGCCCTCTTCTGTTTCAACATCACACCTCAGTGGATTGTAGCGTCTGATCTTAAAGTTGTCTTGTGGTCGTAGCTTAGTCTCTTGTAAGCATACCACTAAGGGGTGATGCTTACTGAGCAAAAGTTCCAATTCTGGTCGATGCGCTCTTAATCCTCGTATGTTCCATTGTAGAATAGCCATTGGAACTATGGGATATAAGATGTAAAGGTAGTCTGCATTAAGACGACTTCATGGGTGGCCGAATCAATTTGCCCTTTTTCTTTGGTGTAGGGCTAGTTTCGGCAGGTTTATCCTGCCTCTTCTTTGCTGCAGATGTAGCAGCGTGGTCAGCTGTTTCATGCTCCATATCCTCTATGGTAGAGGACGGTTTTCCTTCTACAACCTTCGATTCGAGGGGCTCGAAGCGATTGGAAATTCCGACCGACGTAGATGACGGTCGCCGGTCGTGGTCCTCCCCAGAAGATGACTCCGACGATGATCTCGGAGACGCTCTAGGGCTACGTTTCTTGGACTTTTCTGGAGCAGACTTTGTGCTTCCTTTCAGGAAGGCAGTTCTATCATACTGCGTCTTGAACTTGATCTCTGGTGCTTGGTATACAATGGGCAATTTCGTCCTGTTGTTAGAAGTGGATGCTTTCTCAGGCGACTTCACTGACTTGTTATTTTCAGTAGTCTGTGTTCTCGGAGTTTTAGATGTTGTTACTGATGCTCTTGGTTGCGATCTAGGCACTAGAACTTTCTCGGATATTGTTGCCCCGTTTATATCAGATGTTTGGGTACCAGCCTCCCGTTTCGGTGACGGAGTAGCCGCCACAGAGCTATAGGTACGGGAGCTGGTTGAAGAGGGCTTGAGAATACATAGAAGTTTCCGGGCTTCCGAAAAGGATACCTTTTCTTTAACCCGGATCTCCTGAATAGCTCGCTCTTCAATATAACGGGGGCATTCTCGTGAACTTGATGGATGTTCACCGGTACAATTTACGCATTCCGGAGGTGATGTACATGCATTTTCATGCATGCCGGCTCCACAGCTGACACATGTAGGTGCGCCTTTACAGAATGCACTAGTGTGACCGAACCGCTGACATTGGTAGCATCTCAGAGGGTTAGGTATGTATGGTCTAACCTCAATCACTTCATATCCTGCCCTGATCCTTTGAGGGAGATCTACCCGATCAAAGGTCAGGAACAGGGTACGAGTAGGAACCATATCCCCTCGTTCTCTCCTTTGGACACGATAAACTGCAGTTACGCCTTGTTCCTGGAGGTTCTCCTGAATATCCTCGTTGGACATTCCATCCAACGCGCTAGTGTTTACAACACCGCGCGAGGAATTCAGGGTCCTATGCATCTCCACTTTGACTGGATAACTGCCCAGCATGTTGGCTTTCAGTATCTTTGCTGCCTGGGATGCTGTAGTTGCTTCCAGCAGCAGCGTGCCATTTCTAGATTTTGTACATGATTTAACTGCACCAGCTATATTGTCAAGACCTTTCTGTATAATAAACGGATTAACCGTAGAAAACGTTCTACCTTCCTCCGTTCGTTTAATAACTAAGTAGCGAGGACCACACTCAACTACTTGTTTAACACTGTTTTCAAAGAGATCCTTTCCACGTTTATTGTTTTTTGGGGGGTGTAGGTTAACCATAATATTAGGTCTAAATTTCATCCCCCAGTGCTCCCCACCCACCACGGAGTCCAACAAGGGGTCACCCCACTGGGATGACAGGGCTACACAGGGGATATAGCGAGCTCGCCGTCCCACTCACCCTGGAGGTCGGTACAATACCTAGTCCTGGCCGATTGATTAGGGGTGGGTTAGTCCCTAACCTCCCGTTTAGGCGAAGCAGAAGCCAAAGTAGTGTATTAGAAATGCGCACCCTCCCCGAATTCAGAAAAAAAAAACTGTTACGAGCTCAGATACGCATCCCTCAACCACCAGGACAAACCTTTCCACCGACACGGGTCTCCACGCACGGCCTACACGTGGGTGGGCCTGTTGACCATCTCCCTCAACCACGAAGAGGAGCCCACTCGAGGGAGACTGTTGGCTCGGGACCCCGGGTTCGCCAAACCCGTACCTACCGAAGTAGGCCCCTGGGGGGATTATTAATCAACCCATTCTACTCCTTAGAGGAATTTTTTGAAAATGCATCTCAGTTGTAATTATTGTCACTTACTCACTGAACATTATTTTCCCATTTGTGTATATTCTGTAAAATAGAATAGAAAGATTGTATTTTATTGTAATATTTATATTATTTTCTGACATCAATTGCTGTTAAGCTCGACTTTGTACATATTCTGTATCATATTGTTGTAATTTGTGTTATTATTATTATTATTATTATTATTATTATTATTATTATTATTATTATTATTATTATTATTATTATTATTATTATTATTATTATTATTATTATTATTATTATTATTATTATTATTATTATTATTATTATTATTATTATTATTATTATTATTATTATTATTATTATTATTATTATTATTATTATTATTATTATTATTATTATTATTATTATTATTATTATTATTATTATTATTATTATTATTATTGAAAATTAATTCTTCTTTCACACTGGCCGTGTGTAGGCTAAATTGTGGAAACGTAGAGTCAGACTGAAAAATTCAATGCCATAGCCGGGATTTGAACCACGGATCTTCTGGTTTCCGTCCAGCCGCACTACCATTGTGCTACTATGGCCAACGTGCCGATATGACATTAAATTCTCCAACTGACTCGTATTTTCCCGGTAAACCACTTAGGAGTTCTCATACACACATGAGACGACTACCTTAATGGCGACTTACATACTGTAAGTACTTTAAGGCCCGGGCTTCATATAGTAAACCACTATCAGGTTAATTAATGGAAATTAATTATTCTTTCACACTGGCCGTGTGTAGGCTAAATTGTGGAAACGTAGAGTCAGACTGAAAAATTCAATGCCATAGCCGGGATTTGAACCACGGATCTTCTGGTTTCCGTCCAGCCGCACTACCATTGTGCTACTATGGCCAACGTGCCGATATGACATTAAATTCTCCAACTGACTCGTATTTTCCCGGTAAACCACTTAGGAGTTCTCATACACACATGAGACGACTACCTTAATGGCGACTTACATACTGTAAGTACTTTAAGGCCCGGGCTTCATATAGTAAACCACTATCAGGTTAATTAATGGAAATTAATTATTCTTTCACACTGGCCGTGTGTAGGCTAAATTGTGGAAACGTAGAGTCAGACTGAAAAATTCAATGCCATAGCCGGGATTTGAACCACGGATCTTCTGGTTTCCGTCCAGCCGCACTACCATTGTGCTACTATGGCCAACGTGCCGATATGACATTAAATTCTCCAACTGACTCGTATTTTCCCGGTAAACCACTTAGGAGTTCTCATACACACATGAGACGACTACCTTAATGGCGACTTACATACTGTAAGTACTTTAAGGCCCGGGCTTCATATAGTAAACCACTATCAGGTTAATTAATGGAAATTAATTATTCTTTCACACTGGCCGTGTGTAGGCTAAATTGTGGAAACGTAGAGAAACTGGTTACAAGTTCCATGGTGTCATTAGATGTATGGCACGTTGCTTCATCGTTTTAGAAATAACCTTCTCTCAATACGATATCTTCTCCTTAAATCTTCAGAGAATATGGTGAGACGAATGCAAACATGTATAAATGCTGGCGGAGGACACTTCCAACATTTTCTCTGAGATGTAAATAGTGTAATGTAATCTCCCAATTGTGTATTATATTCTCCCGTGTGTCCCATTATAGGCTAAAAATTTATTGCCTATTAAAATAGTTCAGGTTTATATGAATCACAGTATAGCTGGGCATCTAAAAATTAGGAAATAAAGCTGTAAAAACAGTGGTGATCTGCACAAATGACTACAGAATAAATAAATAAATAAATAAATAAATAAATAAATAAATAAATAAATAAATAAATAAATAAATAAATAAATAAATAAATAAATAAATAAATAAATAAATAAATAAATAAATAAATAAATAAATAAATAAATAAATAAATAAATAAATAAATAAATAAATAAATAAATAAATAAATAAATAAATAAATAAATAAATAAATAAATAAATAAATAAATAAATAAATAAATAAATAAATAAATAAATAAATAAATAAATAAATAAATAAATAAATAAATAAATAAATAAATAAATAAATAAATAAATAAATAAATAAATAAATAAATAAATAAATAAAGCTTTATTTTTTTCATCTTACGAATGTAGTGACATCAAAAGTAGGTTATTGTGGAATTACACCATCTAAAGCAACTTTAAACAGCTCTATCATTTGCGCCAGAAGTAAAGGAGAGAGTATTTTGTACCAACTGTTATATCATAATGCCCTTAGCCTACACCTAACCTTTGCCCTATTCTCATATACTAAAGGAAGTTGTTGAAAACGTCTTCTGCGCGGCTAGTTAGAAGTTTAAAGGCCAATGAAAGTAGGGGATCGAGTGTGGGTATGTAACGGGTAGGACAAAACAGCAGATGTCTTTACAGGGAAAACAGTTTAATGGCAGTTCTCAAGAATTAAAAATAGCTGCTTATCGCTTAAGTAGTACCAAACTTACAACCTAAAAACAAATATATATATATATATATATATATATATATATATATATATATATATATATATATATATATATATATATATATATATATTTAAGAACCCAATTTGATTAAATCCCTTCCAAGTGCTAAATATAACATCATTTCGTATTTAAACACAAATGCTGTTCTAGAAGTAAGAATTAAAAATGTTTAAGCAGTTATTTTTCACTTATATTTAGTGCTTAGCACTAAAATAATTATAAACAAAGGCACACGTGCAGTATAATTGTTTCTAACCAACCAGGGATTATTTGGTTTAAATTCAACAGTGCCACCTGTCAATATAACAACTCCAATAACGTCACCTACCTCATGTAGCTGATGTTAATTGAGAGCAGTAACTGGTATTGCTGCCAACTGAACAAACACATTGTCACCAAAAGTAAGAGGGCACTATATGGAGGAAATATGTCATTTGGCTGGAGAAATGAAAGGGCATGTAGAACCGAGTAGCATAAGCCACCTCACTCTGCTGTAGGATGCATCAATTTGCTCTCAAGTTAGTGCTTCACTTCTGTGGTCTTACCCAGTTGTTACTCTGCTTTCCATGAAGAACCTATTCTTCTTTTCATGATTGACAATGTGGCAAACCCGCATACCAGTGTTAAATTGATTGGGTTCTAGTTGGAGCTATGAGTTCTCATATACTCAGGGGAATGAATGTAGGAAATGGATTTTGGTGGTTGTGGGCTACTCAGTCGTATTAATAACACTTTGTTTGTAGCAGAATTATTTGGTTTAATTCCTACTAAGTTTGCTTATGGACTTGGATCGGTGACCACCTGTTAGTAAAACTCCTAACATAAATTCAGTTTTACTTTAAACCCTGGATTAGTTGTTTAAAGTTACTTCCGCGCGGTTTCTATTTTTCCTTTATACGGCAACTACTTTGCTCTAATAAACTTCTAATACTGCTTCCTCTTACGCTGGTTTCGCTATTCTTAACTTGCCTACATTTCAGACTTATAAATATCTGCTTCTCTTCTTAATTCGCATGAACATGTCCTTCCTGTCATAGTATCGGCTTTTAAGTAAATTTTTCTTACCTCACGATTCAGTACGAACCTTATTCTGATCTCTAACTTTATCACATGACCAAACTAGCTCACCCTTCTCAAATCTTACATTATTATTTATCATTTATTTCGAATTTTCGCATTGGTTTGCAAAGCTCATCTAACTCATTGACGTTCAGCCCACCCTGAGTTGGGGAACGACTACCCTGAGTTGTTTTTAACGGTATACATCGTTACCAAATCAGCGAAGTAAATCTCTTTAGCGTTCACGCTCAACTGCATTTTGAAAGCCTTTTGTCCCAACACATTCCTGGCTGAAAGTATACTATAGTTGTCAGACAGTGAACTTTTCCTAGCACAAAGAAGGTCCCGGTCCTTCTATCCTGTCTCTCCGACGTGTACAGATTTTTACAAGAATATTTTCTCTTTCTTTCCTGGATGCTAGTATATATGTTATAATCTTCCTTCTTATTCTTTAAGTCAACCGCTATTTTAATCATTACTCTATCCATTCTAATTTAATATTATTATAACAAGATTTTTATATTAGTTTAGCAAAGCAATTTTATTAATTTATCTTCTTTCTTAATTATCTGATTTCTATTAATTCGCCACCTCCTAATCGCTGCGGTTACAAGTACCACAAGAGTTCCATCCCATATTACACAGTAGTTATCAAATACTAAAGAAGTTTAATTCAGAGGAAATGTTTGTCCAAGAAATAGCCTGAAGGGATCGTTCTTGAAGCTGTTAGGTTAGTTCTGAGGTACAGAACGTAAAGTTACGCTCAACAATTCCGGTATACTCTCGAAACACTATACTCATAATTTGTGTATTTTTAGTTCACAAATTTTTAGTTCACAAATTCTTCATGTATGCCAGAGAGTGCAGTCAGCTGGAAGTTGAGAGTCTAAATTAAACAGCAGCAACTTAAGAGTGAAGTTTGTATGTTTTCTAGGGTATGGTTTACATCTAGAGCTAAAACAACATTGTCATGTTTGCACACATTCTGATGAAAGCAAGTAACATAGTAAGAAGTATGTGTTTAGGTCTGCATAGCAACATGGAAACTGAATGCTAGATATTAAATTAGGAGTGCAGACTGCACGGTAAGGCGAGTGCTAATCGGTCCGTTCCAACAGGAAATTAAGCGCGTCTGCTGCGACCACGGCAAGACGCTTTTACTACGCAAAAGGAGCTCCAGGAAATTGAGTTCCGCGCTGGCATTTGTTTCTGTTCGCCATTTTGGCATTGCCAACCTCCTACCTTTGAAATGCTACCGAAGAGATACCATCATAGTTTTCAGAAGTTCCATCAGATGTGCGTGAAGGTAATGCTGGAAATAATGAGAATTCATTCAGATTGTTGCCTAAAGTTAAGGGAAAGGAAATTAGGACAACACTGTTCGTGAATGTAACCTACTTTCTCTCTAGACAGTAGATAGCTGTCTGTAGGATAATGCAGCTTTCAGTTGACATTTGTTTACACCACAGTATTATCGAAGTAGTCTCAAACTGAATCATAACTAGATCTCGAATATTAAGCTAAATGTTTATTTATTTGCATCACAGACACGCCGGAGGGATGTACGCCCACATTCAATATAGTTTAACCGGACGCGAAGTAGGAATGACGTCGAATGTACGTCATGGCCATCAATTGTGCAACTAACTGTCACTACACTAATGTAACTGCAAGTCTCTCATATCGCATGCACTATATGAAAACCTTCAGTTAATGTCCAACAATTCTGCAGTGTTGCCCAAAACTATTGATCATTTAGAGAAATACGGTTTGGAAATGTCCAAAAGCGTAAGCACAATAATTCAATTAATAGGATAACTCTTGTGCCATATCGAAGAAGTGAAAGCTGAATTCCAGAACGTTCTTCACAAAAATAGTGTGTGAAAGTTTCAAGATTAGTAAGAAGGAGAATACGCCAGGTGACAAAGTGGAATTCTGACATCGCGTGACGTCAAAAAAAAAAGCTTTTACTGTTTAAAACTGTTTCAGAGACAGTCATAGAAATTTTACATTTACTAATTTATTGTAACTTAGTGTAATAAACTCTGCGACGATATTATAGCCACTAAAAATCAGTATGCATATGCATTTAAATGCATTTTCACAACACACAGTTTATGATGCTTGTAAGTTGTGCTGCCGTGAAGAGCTTGTCATGGTTAGGCTGCATCTATCTGCAGTTGTTTACATGCACGAGCAATAACAGTGTAGTCCATGTGCAGTATACCTTTGGGAAAACACACACGTCTCCGGCCTAATAATAATAATAATAATAATAATAATAATAATAATAATAATAATAATAATAATAATAATAATAATAATAATAATAATAATAATAATAATAATAATAATAATAATAATAATAATAATAATAATAATAATAATAATAATAATAATAATAATAATAATAATAATAATAATAATAATAATAATAATAATAATAATAATAATAATAATAATAATAATAATAATAATAATAATAATAATAGATGATGATGATGATGGTAGTGGTGGTGGTCATGGTCATGGTCATGGTCATGGTCATGGTCATGGTGATGGTGATGGTGATGATGGTGATGGTGATGGTGATGGTGATGATGATAAAGATGATGATGATAAAGATGATGATGATAAAGATGATGATGATAAAGATGATGATAAAAATGATGATGATAAAGATGATGATAAAGATGATGATGGTGGTGGTGGTGGTGGTGGCGGCAGCTGCGGCGGCGGCGGTGGCGGTGGCGGTGACGGTGATAATAATAATAAACTAGTGCATTTTGCAGTATGTTTCTCAGATGTTCTAAAATGATAGTGACTACTATTTTGCTTAAAGAAATATTTATAGTATTAGTAGATTTTTCTTGGTGGGGTCAGGGTTGCTTGAAAGAAGCAAGCTCTATAGATAACTCTTTTTACTTTTGCTACTGTCTGAATACTGACATAGGTAGAGTTCCACCAAAAAATCAGTGCGGTGATGTAACGGAAGTACACGTTTTGAGTTACATTGATTCCAAGTAAAGCATTTCTAATAAAGAACTCTGTGGTGTGCTTATCTGTATCAGTGAACACAAAAAATGTAAGAAGTTCCCAGTTATAATGTCCGTGTTTTTTTTTCAACTTTCAAAATTGTTTTGTATTTAATAATAGCCAATAACATTTCGAAGTGCCTTGGATATCAAATAATCGTGGTTGATCATTTTGCAATTATGCTTGCAAGACATACCGGACACAATGCAATCATTATGTGTTCATTTGTCGTTTATATCCTTTCACAATCATAAGCAGAATACTTTATTATATAATGAAACACAAAGCAAAGAAAGGGTTCTAAATAGAGTAAGCAAAATATGGGAAGTATTCCAACATTTGGAAGTAAAGAAGAAGAAAAAACTCATGGCGCGACAGTCCATAGCGGGCCAAGGCGTGCCAAACCGACCGCCGGTCTCACGCCCACATACGCAATGTAGAGGTGGGCGATCATCCAACTGATACGGAGAGATGTGATCAGTATCTCGGCACCCTCGGCCGGAAAGTTGGCTTAAGGCCGCTTACCTATCGTAACCTCGATTTCCTCACAAATTTTAGTGGGCGCCTATCCTATACCCGGGACTTTAAATTCGCACCCCTAAGGATGGAATCGATCCCGGGCCACATTCTGAGTCAGGGAACCAAAGCATGATGACTTAGACCATTACACCACGGCACAGGACAGCATTTGGAAGTACATGGACAAAACTGGTACCTAAATATTATGAAATACATATTTTGAAACCGAAATATCTTAATTATATTCTAAGCGTTTGTGAAATATTTACATAGTTGATTCAAAATAATGCTATTTCAGATTTATGTTCATATTTGACAAGAAAACATAAAATGAATACAAGTTACGTTTAGATTTTAGTCATTTTGAAAGTCGCAAATTTGGAACAAAAAGGAAGCATGTTGCCATTAATTTTGTTCTTGGTTAACACTAATTATACCTGATACTAAAAGCATCGGTTCGGGAAAATAAAAACTTTTCAATAACAGAGAAAGTTAAATTAAGTCACAGAGAGAATGATACAGTTTTTTTCAAATGTGCTGCACTCTTGGTATGGGTTGCACATTACAAATCATTTTCAAGAAATTAGTTCAAATATAAAATTAGTAAGATACGGTGTATTCCTAACGAAAATTATTTTATAACGGAAAAGGTACATGCCACTTTCTGTACTACTAGTATTCTTTTCCATCCAGAAATACAATACCAAGTTTTCACTGCTACCTGAGTCCAGAAAAGGCATCTTTAGAAAAAGGTTTGCGTGCCTGCGTGAACACATAATTCCAACACGAAAATTCGGTTACTTACCAACATGATATTTAAGATCTGCATTTTCTAAGGACAATATACGACGATTTTAAAGAAAGTATCCCCTCCCACACTACCATTTGCGTAGGAAATATTTTCGAAAGCCTTCATTTTTTAAAGAAAAAGACGAACCACTTGATTAAATACCCTATGTTTCAGATTTGTTCTTCTTGCATGAAATGCCTATGGGAATTTTTTTGTAACAGTCTGTCCTCTCTCTCGTAGAAAACAAATTTTACCTTACAAAAGTTATCAAATATATTAATACACACATTTGATATGTATAAATTTTTTGCGGGGCTGAATATTTTGAGATATCTAATACCATTCACTTGAATTTTTAAATTATTTTTCTCAATTTCAAAGCACTATTTGTTTCTTTGTTTTCATTTTCAAGCAAAGAGAATGAATTTCAAGTCTTGCATATAGCTAAAGGTTTAAAATGTTTTCACGATTTCTTTGACATATTTTATACATACAATGACATAAGTAAATGATTTATAAAGATGTATATGTATGAACAAGAACTAGATAGAGAAGAAAACCCTATTAAGAACTGTGTGTAGAAGGGTAAGCAATACTTCAGAATGTAGCTCTTCCATTTGCTCCTAAAAGCTGAATGTAATTAAAATAAATATTACTTTTTAACACCGAATTAAAAATGCGTAAAAACGGCAATGCTTTCAATGTCCTAGAACGAGATAGCTCTTTTCCGACACGTTTTATCCCTTAAATGTTACGTTTAACTGCCTGAAAGACATTAGTCTCACTGATTCTATAAATGGCATCGTCAAGTAGGAAAGGTCAGTTGTAATTCACTTTTAATGCTGTGGTATTTTTAGCCTTTGCTGTAGAGAATCGATGAAACATTTCATTACTGCCCTACTGACACATTGTAACATCCACGACGTTTATGTATTTGCTAACCTCTACCTTTTTTTTTTAATGTACGTCCTCCAACGTTAAGATATATCGGACGATGAATGGAATGGGTGAAATGATGCTCAAATGAGCCCATAGAGCTTAGAGTTACTTTACATACGTCTTTCAGGATAAAGAAAAACCCCGGAAAATCCTTATCCAGGTAACTCACCCTGAGCGAGATTCGAACTCCGGACCTCCTGAACGTGAGGCAGACACGCTACCATCTACGCTACCGAGGCGAGCTAACCTGTATTGATTTATCTAAATATTATCTACATATTCTTTCTAGCGTATGAAGCAGGTAAGCTTACATATATTCAACATATTTCACCGGAAACTCATGCTTTGAGACTTCCTGAATTTAAAAAAAAAAGTAAGGTCTGTTTGTGATTCTGTAAGGAGCATAACTCAAAAATGAAAAGTCGCTGAAATACCAAACTAGGGACTGGAAATTGACGCAGCCCCTGTCACCAAGGAACACTGAGACGACATATAACCTGATATCAGAAAGACATTAACACAAACAAACGAATAAATGTAAATAAATGACGTATACCAGAATAGATATATACCATAATGCTAGCATATCTCCGGAGACCGTCACAGTGACAAGGCCACTCTACGAAGGTCAGTAAACTTCCTTTGCAATCCCTGTAAACAAATAACCCTACTCTACTGTCTGTTCTGTGCTCAAGACAAATTTGGTGCCATTCAGTCGGGGACCAACCCATTGTTAAAACCCCATGCGTGCTTCTGACAACAGGCTATAAGATTTTGACCGACGCGCAGAGCACATGCTTTCGTATAAATTGTTGCATGCGCACCGTTAGAGAAAGCGTCTCTGATGTTAGGTCCGAAACTGGAAATTCTGAACACTGATCTCAAGTGGGGATATTTACCAGCCAATAGAAAATTGATGTTCTTTCAAGTGGTTTTGCAAACTCCGAGAAATACCTAGAGTGGGGGTAATTCAAAGTGATGGCGGAAATTAGGTTTTGCTAGTAAGCGCACTTCGGTCCTGAGTTCTACGTGAGACGGACGCGCATTTGGCGGCGCCTATCAAGTACACTTCCGCGCCATGCACAGAGACAAAGTGCAATATCTAACAATCTCTCCAGTGAGAGCTAGCACAAGGAGTAATATATAGGGAAGACGATAAATATATCCAGGTCGACTACGCAGTGCTACTGCCTCTGCGCTTCACATCACAATATTGACCGTGAGCTAAACACAGCAACCACACCGACGACGACTTTACGGTGGCGAGAGCAGGGGCCTAAGGACAACAATAAACTTCTGTATACCAGATTCGAGATGTCATCATTAACTCACAGCCAGTCAGGACGCACCCACTATACGCACCCATTCAACTATAGTTGAATTATAATCGAACCCACTATGAGCTCTTCTGTACTGCGCGAGTCGCCCGGCAGTCGCCGGGGAACTTAGCTGACAGAGGCGTACTAGAATCCTTACCTAAAAGTAAATGGTGGAAATGTTGACCTTCTGCTCTCAAACAGGCAACATATCTCGTGTAAATATTCTCACCCATTCTTTAAAATATAGCAGCAGATATTCTTGTGACTTCTTGCACAATATGTTCCCTAACTTTCTGTAGTTTATAAGGATTGGAACGATATACGTCTGTTAAAACTGAAGCCTGATCACTACAAACATATGCAAGTGACCCCGATAAACATGTGAATTATTTTAACTTGTTTTTCCAACGATATCTCTTACGACTTCTTACAATATCTATTCGAGCTCTTACCAACATAGATCACGCTTCTTGAAGATACCAATCGCAGTCTTTGGCAAAACGTCGGGATAATCAAATCCTACTGGAGCACGGCCTACAAGCCCGGAAGAAGACTTTACTGTTCTTTGATTCGTAGCCTGTTACTAATTAATAATTACGTCAGTTTCAGACTGATAAAACAACGCATTCATCTTTATTGGGTCTCTATGTTACATAAACTCTATTTATATACATAATTAGTAAAATGTTCTTCTGTTAAATGCGTATATTAACATACTTTGTTTTGCTGAATGTTGGCTTTGACGATAACCGTTTATTACAAAGCATTATCTCCTATTCGCATATGTATGATTATGGTACAAAGTTAATTTCGAGTTTTATACAATTAATATCGGATTTAACATGTTTATAATTGGTTTTCGTGCTATTACACGAACACGCAATAGTTTATATTTATTCTGTGTTGTGTTCCTGCCTATTTTACTCACACATATAAACACAAACATCCATGCCCGAGGCGGGAACCTAACCGGCACCACGAGGCACCAACGCTACTGGCACTTTTATCAACGCGTTTGAGGGGAGGGGGACCGGCAACACCTATTTGTATAACGGAAATACTAGTCTTGTAGCACAGTCGTTCCCTTCAGTAATCTATCTATTCTCCAGGCTCCCGGGTTCAGTTCCCTGCTAGGTTCGAGAACTTTGTCTTTAAAATAAGCTTTCTCTATATGCAGAGTTTTATGTATAGTTTACTTGTACGTGTGCATATGTGTGTGCTATCAGTCATTTAATAACACTGGACAGCAAAACAATAATTTTTTAATGTTTCGAGCACTTCATGAGGCAATTCCTACTAATTTTGGGTTGAGAAAAACAAATATTACAATGAAAAAATTATATTAACTCTAGTTTCTATGATATACACAAGGTGGAAGTATTATATATTAACGGATTGAGAGAAAAGGATACATTTTAATTACATACATGCTAACAACAATGAAAGTGCATTTGATTTTTTCAATTGGTAATTACATGCTAAGAGTTCTAAATTGCTGGAAAGCTACTCTGCAGATAGTCGTGTCTGAAGAGAATCATGTGGTGACCTATTGACTTCGTCGTCTTTTAGCTTGTCTCTTGTGATGGAGTTCCACAGAATCCCTATACAAAGATCGCAAGTATTACTTCATTCCAACGGCCCTGATATCTTTGTTCCATAACAGAAATGTCCTGATGAAATCTCTCCCAATATCCATCACTAACAGCTCCACAACTAGGAGGGAAAAGGTGTAGGTGGGAGTGGAGAAAATGGATCTTAAGGGACATGTTGCACCCAAGGTTACGGTAATTTTGCAGGAGCACTGTCACCAAATGCTTGTAATTGTCATCTCTTTTGTTGCCTAAAAGTCCATGAACAACACCCTTGAAGGCTTCCCAAGCTTCCTTTTCTTTCCCCTGCAAAATTTGGTCAAATGCAGGATCCTTTACAAGTTCTCTTATTTGTGGTCCGACAAAAATGCCTTCCTTAACTTTTGCATCACTTAATTTCCAAAATTTCTCTCTGATTGTGTTCTGTTATCTGATAGGTGTGCCAGTTTCCAAATAAAGTTCCCCAAAATTTAAAATCTTCACTCTAAAAAATGAAATGTCACTTTATCTACAAGACAAGAGCTTATCTGTCATTTTATGGTGATTTTTGAATTCAGCAGATCGAAATATATATATATATATATATATATGTATGTATGTATGTATGTATGTAAATTCACTATTTTAAAGTCTGAAACATTTTCATTGTTGCCCAGTGTAATCAGTCCTTCAATAACAACATTTTTCAGGAGGGGGGGGGGGCTAACCCTTAAATACAAATTATAACCAACATTGAATGTCACCATTAAGTGTAGCAAATAAGTACAGGCTTGCACTTTTTTCAGTGTAAACATTTAGAATAAGAGCACACAAATCAAACTAGAAATCTATACAGAATGCATTATAATTAATAAATCATGAACTGTTTCATGTTTTTATAAGACAAAATAACTTTTGGCTATATATTTACAAATTAATTTCTTGTATTATGATTTTATATATAAAATTGCCTCTTGCAGCTGATTTATTTGAAACTATTTTAAGTCACACTAAAATGTAAACGTCAAAAATAGTTTGATAAGAGTTACTAATTGATAAAACTTAAAGTGATATCAAATACACATCTGTATTAATACTTTATTGCATAAAGTAAGATGAAAAATGAACAAATAGTAAACTAATGAATATGTTTAACGTACTGAAATAGGAAAGTGAACTACATAAAGTCTAACTACTGCATTTACGTTTATTTACTTGCCGCGTGACTGGGGTGCAAGTTGCAGTTAGCGTGACTGTACGAGGGCAAACAGACTCAGAATACATTATTCATGCTAGCCACCAAAACTGTTAGTCCAAGGTGAGGAAGGGATATCATAAATTCTATTGGCGGAGGGCCGAGTTCAAACGGTACACCACCACATAAAACTAATGGGGAAGTATCGGATGCAGCATTTTCTCACATTACGTCACGCCAAGAGCAGTGTGTGTGCAAACAATACAAGGAATATCGATGTTAAAATCCTTTTCGATGCCCCAGTGCCACACTATTGCTCTTGTTCTTACAAGGTTTATTATTTTTTCATAGCGGTGAATTAAAAAGCAGACACGCCATAATTTTTCGCCGGCTATTAGTACTTCTAGCGCTTCTGCTGTTAAAGTCGAGCTGAGCGGGTGTTGAATTTTTAACAATTCCATATTGGCTGGTTCCACTGAGGCGCAGATGTAGGGAAGAAATAAGCGTAGCATACTAATGTAACGGCTGGAGCGGTCGCGATTGTGGGATGTGTCCCATGTAAACAACAGTAATAGTGGGCTATTCCTATAACTGGGTTTGAAGCTCAATCACCAGAGCAATGGGTCCGCGTTCGATTTCTGGTTAGGGAATTTCTACAACTAAGATTATTCCCTATCCTTGCTAGAGTCAGAAAATGTGGATGTGTCAATGGTGTAATGTACAAAATTGAAGAATGCAGGATATCCCAACTAACTCTGCGACCTCAAATATCTCCGAAATAAAACAAAATATAAAAATTCTAATTGGCCAGGAATGTACTTATGTCAGGGGCTCACACAATGACAAGGTATGCACAATTCATATAGACAAACAAACAACACTTCCAACACCAAGTTGCGTGTTTTTCAATGGAATATGTACGTTTATTCTAACAAAATGACAACTAGAGCTACAGTTAGCGATGACACACTTGGTTCCGCTTTTCTAAGAACATTCACTGGTGGCCTATAGCAATCAGAAACGTTATTGTAACGTGTACATCCGTCATGGAATATGTACCCACAAATCACCAGTAGCGTCTTGTCCGATGAAACCGTGTCACTTCAAAAAATTTTCGAATTGTCCTCAATTTGTATCGATAAATTTTTCGAATCTAGTAACAATAGAATGTTGCACGGAATGCAGTGTTTCTACAGATATTGCCACAGTAATGCGATGTTGCATATCCTCTACTGTCGTTGGTGGTTCTTAATCTTTCACTGTGCCCTAGAGAAAGAAATTTAATAGCGTCAACTCTGGGTACTGAGCTGGCCATCCCACAGGACCTCCCCGTCCTATCCACCTATTTGAAATATTCGCATCTACAACGTCTCTGAAAAGTTGTGCATAATGTGCAGGACGTCCATCTTGCTGGAACCACATTGATAGACGCGTTTTCAACTCCACATCCTCCACGAGGAGGGGTAGGGTGTGTTGCAGAAATGATGCATATCGTTGTCCATTAATGTTTCCTGATAAAATATGAACCTAAAATATGGCATATCGACTAGATGACGGAAACTGTTACATGCCACACAAAAATACGGTTTAATGTGTCAATATGGAAAGCAATATCCGAAACGAAAATGAATTACATTACTGTATGACAGCAGACCTGATCAGGAAACTGAAGCTAGAACGTGCCGAGCTGATATTGATTTGTTTACAGCAGGCTACAGGCCACTGCAAGCAACCCCTGCTCTGAGGACAGAAGTACATGCGCAGCATTGACGCACTTGTCATCATCTGACAGCCACGTATTTCGGAACGTATGAGGTTTAGAATCGTGAAACCAAGTGTGTTATCACTAATTTTAGCTCTAGGTTTTATTTTGCTAGAATAAACATACATTTTCCATTTAAAAATCCGCAAGTGTTATTTGTTTACCTTTATGGATTATGCATAGATTCTCATTGTGTGAGCCTCTGGCATAGGTACATTCCTGGCCAGCTGGAATTTTCATATTTTGTTTCCTTTGGAGATATTTGAGGTCTCAGAGTTAGGTGGGACATCCTGTATATGCGTTAACACAGTCTCTTATAGGTATGAAGCAGCGTTGTCGGGACAGTTTGAAGCAAATAGTGTTTAGCTCAGGGTAAAGCAATGAGGTTTCTCTCAGGGTATGCGTGAGCATGTATGAGAAGGATGATTTTAATGACACTGTAATGCCCGTTTCAAACTGGTTTAATGACTGCTTCTTTTATCATCACATCAAACTCGAAGTTGCCAACCAAGGGTTACAAATATCACTGTTTAGAGCTACTATATGTGAAATGCTTATTACTCGATAAAACTTAATTCGTTCTTCACGTATATATGAACCAACAAATATCTTCTCTCATAGCTTCTGGCCTGCCCTCGACCAAGACAGAAGAAGAGGACTGCCCTAATCGCTCCAAGCCACTAACTGAATGTCCTCCACAGCTGCGCGTGGGTGTGTGTAACTTTCACTTTCTCGAAGCTCTTTATTCAACCAAAGATTCCCTTTGTGACTACTTTGTCATGCCATTATGAAGGATCCGAAGAATACCCTATTCAAACAAAGTCAAGTGCTACCCTTTAGAACTCTGCTAAGGACACTGTTTCTTACGTTTCTTTTGTTAAAATAACTATTCACCCCAACTGCTATTCGACTAAGCTGCTCCTGCACGTGTTTTAACAAAGAACCAACATTCCTTTGAAATCCATCATGATTCTTTATTTATTTCAATCCTTTAATTTTGGTATCAGGCAATACATTACAACGCTATAGGAAATATAAATAATGGAAATAGGATGAATCTTCTCGTCGATTATCTCGAAGCCCCAGGTTGGGAAACCGTTTATAACGAAAATGAATGTCGATTTTGTCGAATAATCCTTTACTAAATTTGAAGTTCCCGGTTACGAGAAATAGTTTGGGTTCGTGATTTTATATTTTCCCCGCAGATTGTGATCTCGAATCGAGATGGAGAAATTTTGTATGTTTCACAAATAATTATAATTTCAATTCTCTTCATTTACTTTATATTTATCATGTAAATATAAAAAATATACAATATTAACGCTTTAATATTAATATGGACGGATACTCCTTTTATGAACTCATAACAGAAAAGTTTTACAAGCGTGACACGCTTTAACATCTCGCATCTGCATATCCATTCTGTAACACGTCTCCACACTACGAGGTTGGTTCAAGTTAAAACACCTCCAATTTTTTCAAGGCTGAGACAGGATAGGAACTTCTAGATTTTTTTAAATGCACGTGGACTGTTCGTGAATATCTGGCAGAGATGGCAGCATTGTAAAGTGCACAGAACTCTAGTGGCAGCGATGAGAGTTAGGACTGTTTTTGATAGGGGAGATGCACCCAATACCGCACAGTGCCCAGTACCACACGGTGTCAGTATCTCGTAGTTGCCGATAGACAGTAGAAGCTCATGGTATGTGTTTAGACAAACATCTACCTTTGTTAGCAACGGAAGGTTTTCCCTCCTCTTTGACCGTTGAATCAGCAGTTATTGCTCAGAGAAGTCGTGTAGTGAACTGGAGCTCTGCTGTTAATAACTTGCTGACGTTGCTGCTGCTTTGTCCGGTGAAGAACTGATTATTTGTACTCATATTATTTGGTATTAAGTAGATTACACAAATACAAAATACAGTGTCGGTTTAAAAGAATCGGGCCGTGCTATGACGTTATATATACGTACGTGTGAGTTGCTCAGTACCGTACGCTAAGGTACATTTTTATCTCCTGAACTTGCACTGACATTAGATTAATTTTTATTTATATGCATTCATGTCAACATGGAGGCCAAAAAGAAAGGAAAACGGTTTTAAGAAAATTTGAAACAAGCAATAAAAATGTGAGGGATCAGTGAGTCTGGGAGTAGCAATATATATTGCTGAAACATTAACATTGGCTCTGTATAAGTTGATGTAGGAAAAGGCACAAAAACAGAAGAACAAACCAATTGCAAAGGGACGCAAGACTGACATTAATAAAACTATAAATAAAGAACCTAGCTCTAACTCTGTGCCAACAGAAACTGCAAGTATTAAAGAGCCTTAGAAGAGTAAAAGAAAATTAAATTTTGGAACCAAAACCAGTGTTGATTGAAGTGTTCTAACAGAGTTCTTAGAAATCACAGACGAGGCTTGGGTTCAGGGTAATTAGTGTATCGTGCAAGGGTTGGACACATATTGAATGTACAGGGCAAGAGAACTTTGATTTTTATAGATGTGATCACTGTGTTTAAAAACCTGTTTCATTAGTTCTAAGCCATTTTTATTTTGTTGTGATAACCTCTAGAGAACGTTTTGAAACATATATTATATACCGTGTTCTGTTTTATCTCAAAAATACAACAATTATGATAGTAATTATCTTCTGATTTATTATGGTGTTCCTTTTCCTTTATTTAGAAATGTGTATTTATTTACGTCTGCCCGGTACTGGGAAACACTTTTTGAGATGCGCAATTATCACTAATACTTACTTTAGATTTTAACAGTAAACATGTGTCGCGTTCATGAATGTTCATTACTAATGTGCTTTCTTCATGTTATTAGCTTCATGATAATAGTAACACGCTACTTGTTCTCCATTGCACTTTCTTCGAATTTTGAATAAAACCTTAGGTGTGCGGTACTGGGCGCATCTCCCCTACTTAAAATGGCCACATTTTAATTGCAAGAACAGCGTATAATCATCCGTCTTCTCCATTTACGTGGTGTAACACCTGTTGAACTTCATCACCAGTTGAGTGAGACATGTGGTGATGGTACCATGGATATGTCTAATGTATGTTCCTGGGTGCGAAAGTTCAATGAAGGCAGAACATCGTGTGACTACAAACCAAGACAGTTGCAGACATCGCCTCCAAAATTGGCATTTCCGTAGGATCTGTGAACACAATCCTGCATCAAAATCTGAAAATGCTCAATCGGTGATCCTCCAAATCAGCGTTCTCTACTCGCTGGATCATGTCGTCAGACCGGCAGGTGCGAGGCCGTGCTGTCTTGCTTTGTTGTCATACAATGTTCTGTCATACCCAGGAACGCACATTAGACACATTCATGGTACCATCACCACACGTCTCACTCAACTGGCGATGAGAAAATGGAGAAAACGAATAATTACACGCTGTTATTGCAATGAAGACATCGCTGCCACTGCAGGTCTAGGCACTGTATAGGGCTGCGATCTCTGTCACTCATTCACAAAGAGTCCACGTGTATTAAAAAAAAGTTCCTATGTAACTTGAGCCACGTAAGTTTGTTTATAAATTCCACTTTTTATCACATCTCAATACACAAAACTTTTGAAGGCGTGTAAGAGCACGTCTTACACTTCCCGTGTCCCAACATTGAGTAACGCTTCCTTCTTAATAAATGAAGTTTATTGATTTTTACCGTCCCTATGGCAATTAAACATTTTTTATTGGCCACGTCATGCTTAAGGACCAATCTAATCATACTATTTTTGGTTATTTTTATAATCTTTCTTTTAAAACTTAATTTAAACAATCCAGTACTCAATTATAACTTTAAATAATTTTAAACTTTTAATAAAGTCGTACTTAACATAATTGACTTTCTCCTTTTCATGAATCACTATACCACACGTTTTACTTTTTCACAACTGACGTCGTTTACCTCCACAGACACTTTTAACTATTTATAAGGACCTCTTCTTAAATATTTTTAAAATAACAAATATAAAATGCTAACAATGTTTTTGGGTTTGAAATTAAAGAACTGTCACAACGTAAAAGGCCGATATAGCTATCGCAGTTGCTTCAGAAGTTATGGTAAATTAAATAAATTCTAGTCTATTATAACATTAAATATTTTGCGAGGTTGTGTTAAATGTTAAGGGGTTGTAGGTTTGGCAGCAAATCATGAGTACTTTTTGGTTCAGATGGCATTAAGTACAAAAGTGACTTTTGGTTTTCAATCTAATTCGTTCGGACGGTTACATGAGTGAAAGAAGAGGCTGCGATGCAAAGTAGTCAGATTAAATATGGCAGTCTAGCTTGGGAATTTTCGAATGTGAGGTAGGAATTCTTAGAAAGTTATAGATGGACGGTGAGTTGTAAAGCAGTAAATATCAGAAAAGTAGAAATGAGGTGGTAACATCGCACTGGAAGATAGTGGGCGGTTTTAGGGGGTTGTTAGGAGAAATTGAAACTTAATAGCAAATTCTAGGAATGATAATAATTTCTGGTTTGATTGCTGGTGGACAGGACATGGCTGGTAGTCGGATAACGCGTCATTCCTGACTCAATGGCAGAACCACGTGACCTACGAGAACTACATGGCAAAGTCTGAAAGCGTATCGAGAAAAATTGCCAATACAGATATGTCTACCTCAGCTTATCGCACATATACGGCCAGTCTAGTGTAGGTATGTATACTTTGTTCAGATGTAATCATTTGCTCCGGACAGCAATGTGTCATACATCGGCTGGCGCGAGAAAACATTATATAGACACACGCAGCTTCCAATCACTTTATTTGTGTTTCCTAACTTACTGTACATCAATCTACTAATATTTCACTCTTCTAATCGACCAGTTAAGACCCGATAAGAGACGATCACAGCGCTGGTCACCTGAAGGTCGATTTACCTCAACGATTTGTCGAGTAATACTAGTAGTTTCCATTGCTCAGTAACTTCTTGGTTCAAGTGTAGATGGTAGTTTCGAAGATAACCAGTGTCATCCCTTCATTGTCTACCCAACCATGCGATAGTTTTCTTATAGCTTGAACAGATAGCCTGAGTTAACATTTAGTAAGCGACCGTCAGGACATCCTGAAGCGACATAAGTGCTTCAAGTTG
The DNA here is from genome assembly GCA_030765055.1 of Mantis religiosa. Lineage (NCBI taxonomy): Eukaryota > Metazoa > Arthropoda > Insecta > Mantodea > Mantidae > Mantis > Mantis religiosa. Next base: position 69,185,057 of record CM060955.1, on the reverse strand, counting down.
GGCACAGCATCGCGATACGAAGATACTGTTTCATAGTTAAAGGTATTATATAAATGACACAACTTTTTAAAACCTTTTATAGAGTGTAAGCGCATTATTTCAGAAATTATTATTTTTGCTTCGAAGCAGATATATTTTTTCTACGCTTTTATTTTCTAGTGACATACCTTCATCTCCGTTTTCTTTCCCTTTTTATATTCTATACACGTATCCCAGATATAAACACTGCAGTCCAGTAGAAAAACGTAAGCGATTTCCTCGCAAATTGGATTTGAATCGTATATATATATACGAGGTCTGTTCAAACAGTATCACGGATTTTGAATTTTCGCGAGCTACGTATATTCGATTTTCGATTGTTTTGTGGTGTTATTTTAGTACTCAAGTCTCACCCTTATGTTGACAAGCTGGGCCATTTTGAATCTTCAGTTAATTGTTGTATATTATTTCGCCTGGACGTGTTTTGGCTCGTCTTCTATTTTCACCTATTCCAAAAAAGGAACAAATAATCTGTAGCAAATTTTATGTGAAAAACCAAATTAAGTGAGCTGATGTATTCCGAATGTTGCATGTGGAATAATACAGGGTGTATATAAATGGATATCGGGGTTTAAATCTTTATAATATGTATTTCATTCAACTTACAGTTATAAATGATATGTTAAATGAAAAAGCAACTCAAACAGTTTTACCAACAACCTTATAAATGTTTAGTGTGCCTGCCCTTTGTTACACGGCACACATCAGGATTATAGCCAAGTTCTTCACAAACGTTGATAAGTGTGTATTCAGTAAATGTAGCAACAGCTGCTTCAATCCGGTTTCTTAATTCAGGGAGGTCAGCTGGTAGCAAAGGCAGGTACACACGATCCTTGATGAAGCCCCAAAGGTCAAAATCGCATGGAGTTAGGTCTGGAGAACGTGGAGGCCATTCATAGCAAGCCCTGTCATAGGGACCCTTGCGGCCTGTCTAGCGCTCGGGTACAGTGACGTTCTACCAATTGCGTATTTCGTTATGCCAGTGAGGTGGCGCACCATCTTGCTGGAAAATGAAGTTCTCTTGCTCATTTTCCACCAACTGAGGGAAGAGTCATTGCTATAGTATATCAAGGTAAGAAGTGCCAGTTACAGTGGGTTCACCAGAAAAGAAAGGCCCATAAACTTTTCGCCAGGATATGGCACAAAAAAACATTCACTTTCGGGGAATCTCGTTGCATTTGTACCATCTCGTGAGGATTTTCTCAACCCCAGATGCGCACATTATGAGTGATAAAATGTTCACTAAAGTGAAAGGTCGACTCGTCACTGAAGAAAATACGATCTATAAAATCGTCATCGTCATGAAACAACATGTCGTTTGCGAAGTTGACACGTAATCCGTGGTCTGTTGGCTTTAGAGCCTGTAATTACTGTAAACGGTAAGGATGTAGCCGTAAGCGTTTTGTTACAACTTTCCAAACAGTGACACAGGAACTTGTAATTTACAACTAGCCTTCCAGACTGATTTCTTTGAGCTACGAGTGAACGACTCTCTCACTCGCTCAACAGTCTCTTCACTTACTCTTGGTCGTCCCGTGCTCTTCCCTTTACAAAGGCAGCCGGTATCTTCAAACTGATACTGAACGCACGTTGCACAGTAACTACAGATTCTGTGTTTGCAGACTGCAAAACACAAAACGCTTTCTGTTTACTAGTCGTCATCTTTGCTACTACTGCTCTCTAGCAGATTGCGGCAGAAACATTGCACGCACATGCGCACTGGTGTCAACAAACGAAACTGAGTTGCTTTTTCATTTGACATATCATTTATAACATTAAGTTTAATGTAATAAATATTATAAAGAGTTGAAATTCCGATATTCATTTATATACATCCTGTATGGTGGAACTACCTTGCACCAAAGCAATGTTTATCGGTGGTACAAAAGGTTCTCAGAGAGTTGAGAAAATGTGAACCGGGGGCCCGAACTCTCAACATCAGAAGAAAACATTGAAGAAGTGAATAAAATAGTATTGATCAATCGTGGAATCACCGCTAGAGAAGTTGGTGAGAACCTAAGCATATCGTTTGGCTCGTGACATTCAATTTTGACCAATGATTTGAGCATGATACGGTTCGTTGAATAATTGGTACCGAGGTTGCTCAGTTTAGACCAAAAACACCGTCGCATTAACGTTGCTAAGAGGCTATTGAACTGTGTCCACGACGACCCAAATTTGCTCCAGAAGGTCATAACTGTTGACGAATCATGGGTTTATGGTTAAGACGTGGAAACTAAAGCTCAATCATCCCAACGGATACTGCCAACGAGTCAAGACGGAAAAAGCGGGCCAAGTCCTTTCGAAAGTGAAGGTTATGCTTACAGTTTTCTTCGACTGCAGGGGTGTGGTTCATCATGGGTTCTTGCCAGAGGATAGAACGGTCTATAAGGAATATTACCTGCAAGTTATGCTCAATTTGCACTCCCGGATTTGTGGAAGAACAGAAATTGTCTTTTGCACCATAACGCCCTGTTCACATATCGTTGCTTGTGCACGAATTTAAACACACATAAGTTGCCGTAGCCATCGTACTCCCCAGACCTGGACCACTGTGACATTTTTCCCCCAAAACTGAAGAGGCCCATGAAAGGACGACGCTACGCCACGCTTGAGGAGATAAATACATCAAAGGAGGAGCTGAAGAAGATCACAGAAAGCTGTTTTTAAAGTGATTCAAGGATTGGAAAAAAGTTGATACAAGTGTAAAATATCTGTTGGGGATAACTCTGAAAGGTACTATATATATATATATATATATATATATATATATATATATATATATATATATATTGAAGAAACAATAAGTACACTTTGAGACAAAAAATTGTGATAGTTTATTAACAGACCTCGTAGACAATTGTCAGCTGATGGTTTCACAAGATCAGGAGGGTGAAAACGGATTAATGAAGTAATGACTTCCCATGTTAAACGTAAAGGTATTACAAAATTCTCAAATAAATAAAGAGTATTTTAGAAGTAGCCAATTCCACAAACAATATATGTATTTTATATAAAGTGAGTGACTTAAAATCATCTACATATTTGTGTACCACTAACATCTTTTTCTAGCTCTTGCTGTTCACCAGCTATTCCATAATTCATAACAATTCATAATTCTATAATTCATGACAAAGTAATCTTATAGTAATCTTTCTAGAACCTTTAAAATAAACATTTCATTTGTAATGAAAATATCGTAAGCCTGCGGTAATCCTATGAGGACATCGAACTTTTCAAAAATGTCTCATATTTATTGTAGTTTGTGGTGCAATATTTTTGAAAAATTTCTGCTATGTGACTGAACGATCCTGAACTGAAATAAGTTTGTTGTATGAATGACTTAACGTTATTTCGGTATAACATTCACAAAAAGGCAGATAGACATTCATACACGCCTGATTGTAAAATAGCTTTTCTGTACTATTTTTGTAAATAATGGAAGCATTGTATTCTGCCCATAAATTTGATTGTGATATCTCAGTAGATACTGGAGACTCAGTGAATCCAAATTTTTAGAAAAGGTTTTATGCGTGTGTTTCTTTGTAAGAAAGAGCAAATTACAATGTACAGAGTAAATTTAATATCAAGGCCATTATATAGAAGCCAGCTCCTAAACGATTTCAGAATTACTTAAGCCTGTTATGTTTCCCTATTCCGATTAAACCTATAAGGAAACATGATCATGTCTATAAACATCGATCTCAGTTAACGTAAATTAGAATAATAAACAGTTTTAGGAATATCTTGCACAAGGGTCAATAGCAAAAGTTATATGAGTGCAGACATGGATTTCTTTTCTTTGGAAATCCTCATAAGTTGAATTTCCAATCGACTTTCAACTTTTTTTGTCCTCTACTTCAGTGGAACAAATAAGAAGCTGGGTAGCACTCTACAACGAGCAATATTTTATGTGCTGCATAAGAACTTTTTATTGTGCTAGTGAATTAATGTTAAGAATTTTGAAACCGCAATAGACGTTCTTGTAGGGTACATTAAGTATGGATGACATTTATGAAGACTAATGTGAAGGCAGGTGCAGTTCATGAACATATATTTTAAACGTAGCTGAGTTTTAGACGAGTTTGCCACTATAAAGTACCCATTACGTAGATCCCCTTGGTCCGTCTTTATGAAATAACTCGCCAACCGCTGCAAGTATGAGGGTGGAAGTCCATACACAGGAGTTCGAAAAACATTTGTCGACATGTTTCATTCTTAGTTGAAGTTGCTATAAAAGTAAGACTAGTTTCAATGGTGCCGGTTCTCTTGGCCACGCTCGCTAGGTCACCTAGTTATGGTGTTATGTGGCGCACGCGATCGACGACCCGATTCCTGTCTTACTCATGTGTGTTTCTGTGTTTAATTTGTGTGGGTAGCAAGCAAAACAAGAGTAAGATGGGAACAAAGAAAAGAAGTGAGGGAAAGGCTTAAATTGGAGTCTCTGGTTCGATTCTCTTTGTTGTTAAATTAGAGATGCTTCTAACAACTTCAAATTTGAATATGAGTGCACGCGCGCACGCAGAATTATATCAAAGACTGGAACTAATAGTATAACTGATAAATAAATATTGGAATAGTTCAAAAATTTTATACTTAATCTCCTTTTAAGAACACAAAGCGAACTTTTCAGGAGATCCTTCCACCTCAAAAATAGATATATTGTCCTTACACTTCAGCTGATCAAAAAATGTAATTAGTGATTCGAGATAATGTATCGAAAGCTTAGATATATTTTGAATTTCTTGTAAGTAATAAAATCGACTTAATTTTTACTCAATATTTATATGGGTTCAGTAGGATATAGGCAAAATTAATGCAATCAATAATGTAAATAATGATAAGAACAATATGGAGTTGCACGTAATTGCTCTACATTCCAGGCCGAACTTTTTGCATTGAATCAAGCAGTGGAGTAGTGGCGCAGTAATAACTATAGTGCATGTATAAACAGTGATTCCCAGGCATCTGTCAGTGTTATCGGAGATAAATATACTAAACTCTGTTTCATATAACCTTGCCGCGCTGACATGTATCACTCATGTGCAACTAACTCCCCCCTCATCCTAATTAGCTAATGCTTTCGTACCATATGCCATAGACGGTGCCTTCCCGTCACATTGAAATCTGCAGTAAACGTCATAATAATTTCCAGGAAGATAGAAATAAGAATATGAAGGCATGCAAAAATAATGAATCTTAAAATGAAGCTGAGCAAGTTGAAACTGAATGAATGAGCAATGAAACTGAAACAAGTTTCTAATGAAAGGCCTTCGGCCTTTTCCACTGGGATATTTTTAAACCAGCACACATACCTTGAAAAAGTGCTTGTCTTTCAGTCTTAAAAGTCGTGTCACGCCATACTTGTCGTCTGTTCTTCATTCACCCAAATCTCGTCAAGGTAGTATATTTTGCGATTTGGACAATTTGATTGTCCTTAAATAACGTCTTCGCCACACAACAATATCGCCCCTGGAGTGGTAAGTTTCCCTGTTGTCTCAGTTTCATGTCGCGATGTTCCTACGCATCTAACACACCTGTAAGTTCAGAGCACAGCTGTTCGACTTCTCTCACTGAAAAAGACGGATTCTTCTCTGTAAGTGCATTAAATACATTCAACACGATTCCTTTTTCGCCGCTTCCTAAAGGTTTTCTCTTGCGATGCCTCAGCGAAAAACTGGTGGTAGACTCTGCCATTATACATATAATAAGTACACGCGCAATAAACGATCAATAAAATAATGTAGCTCTCGCATTCGGCATAGCACACCGTCGAATGACGATATATGACTAATTCAGTTCAAAACAAGATCAGTGATAAAAGTCATACAAACAAATGTGTCATCACTACCGCTAAATCACGTGCTATCGTGCCATGTGCTTGAGAGAAAAGGAACTTCCTCTTTACTTCGTTTAAGAATTAACATGCATTTTAGATAAATCAACTCTGTTGCGTAATATATTTCATTGAAACAGTTACAAAATATAAATTTGACAATTCTCTTCCAAAATTTAAAGATATATCACTAATCACTAATTTTTACCGCCCAACAGTCTGCACCACAACAGCAGCCAATGAAATGTGATAAGGTCACGTGTCCGTTAAGAGATACGGGGCAAGTTTACGTGAACTGAGGATTACATATTCACTTGCTACCAAAATAAGGAACGATATTATAACAAACACCAATCACGTGTGTATCACACGGGTTAGATGCCATATGGGTATACAATGCATGGCAATGAGAGGGCAGATAAAATTGCTAAGCGCTACGCATTATGACAAAAGGAATTCAGTTTTAAAGAGTCTGCAATCACATTTGTTACAAAAAAACGTTGAAGGAAGAAATATGGAACAACACTTGCATAAAAGGCGATAAAGGACAAATCACTGAAAATGTATATTGTCCTACTGTTAATCATCGTGTAAACTGCACATACGTTTTACCTAATTTTATTTTCACCGAGTTTGCTGCCGGAGATGGACAATTTAAAACTTACTTTCGAAGATTCCATATAGACTCTCCTGATGGATACCTATGTAAATGTGAAAGTGTTGATGGAAGTGCTGAACAATTAATATTTAGATGTGATCTTCATTCCAAAAAGAGATAGAGTCTTATTCAGTATCTTTCATATTATAATACAAATCTGTAAATACCGTTGATTAATGTATTCTTTAAAAATGTTGCAGTTCAGCCTTTAAACACTTTATTGGCCAAATTTTTAAAACGTTGTAATTATTATCATGTTCTGTTATTTAGATCTTTATATTTATGTGTTTTTGTAACTAGAACTCTAACATACCTTACTGGTAAAATTGGGTTGCTTCATTTGTAAAATAAATAAATAATAATAAATAATGTAGCTAAGTATTGGTGAAATAGGTATACAGTTTAATTGGAAAAGGATAAGAAAAAGAGAAAAAGTCTGATATTAACATTCACACAACTGTTACACTAAAACTAAATTCCGCGACACCATGGATGTCCTAGGTCTACTGCAACCTCCACCGCTAACAAACGGGCGTCTTGAATAGGGAAGCAGGAGGAAGTGTGGGATATGGTAGGCGCCTCTAATCCTGAGTTTCGCAACCCAAAAAGTGGAATGGTGGGCAGAGAACCAGGAACAGGACACAGCCTTTATGCTTATGATAAATCCACATAAGTAGTTACATTTTCCTAATTCATGCATTCCACCTTATACCCTTTACGATACATATTTAAGAAGGATTAGATATTTAGTTGTGTATAGAAAGCAAGGAGAAGTAATATAAATAATTTAAACAATATTTAGGAAAGCTATACTTAATCCTAAAAGCATTTCACCTTCAAATTAATCTATAAAGTTTCGAAAAAACTGTCATTATTATCTCCATATAGCCAAGGATTGAATCGATGAATGGAAAAATAATCTTCCATACACTGCATGTATTTTGGGTGAGAAAGGAAAAGAGGCGTAATAAGGAGAAAGTATAGTTTCCTACGCCTTTTTGTATTATTAGATCCACAGGTTGTAAGTTTGATGGCAATGTTTGAAACCCCTTTCAGAATTACTTGATACCGAAGGCAAGGAAGAGGTTCATGCAGAATTAACAGATGCACTTAACTCTGTACATTCCCGCCAGCAAGTATGTACCTATTAATGGAATTTTGTGAAGCAGTCCGCACATTGTGGCAAGGTTTGCATGCCCTGGTCGTGGTCTCCAATATTTTACGCTTTGTCTGCCTTCCTGGCCAAAAGGCATATCCTTCATTTTTCTCTGACAACATTCCCTCGAGCCAATGGAATTTTTCATTTGAGGAAAACTCGAGGCATATCTTGCTTGGTCATGAAGAGGCTCAGAAATGGATGGAGCTTATACGAGGAATGCTTTCTAAAGTAAGGCTCTCTTACATCCGAATGTATTACATTCTCTATATTTATCATACAACAAGGTTCACAGAAGGGGAATTAATACGTCGGCTTATGAAATCGTGTATGCCTGTGCCCCTGACAAGGGGGAGGGAAAAGAGGGGATAATAACGATGGCCGCACCCGAGGAAAGATGATAGCAGAAGCCGGGATCCCTAACATCACAAATTGAAAGTCTACGGTGGTGGCTTGTACAACTGGCCCCTCTCCTCCTCCGCGGACTTACACATCCCCTGGCGAGCTAGGACTTGGAGACCTCACCGAATCCGTAGAATAAGGATTTTCAGATAGTAAAGTCACCTTCCACACCCGCTATGTCCGTGCACCCTGAAAACTGAAAGGGAGGGACAGGATATTCGGTGAATGTAATTATTATTTCCATCATTCCCCTAGAAATACTGAAAAGAACTTTTGGATCAGGAAGGTTTGCCACGGGAATAGAAATCACGATCTCAAGCATTGGGACATCTACCCTACCACCTCGGTCAATTCACTCGGTTTTTCTAACATTTCACAGCTGCCGAGGTGCCGACGCTGCGGACCCTTAGCACTCGTGGTACCTCTGACGTTACTAGAGGAACCTCGGGCTGAACTGCCGAGCCCTTCCCGTCGGGGAGTTGTTCGGATTGGGTTGGACTCGAGGGAGCAGTGTGTTCCCGACACCCACGGGGAATTGAGTACCTCCGACCAGGCTACGGCCACCCGGAGGGTGTAGAGGGTTACCTAATTAGTCCCGGGCACTAGACTGAAGAGCTAGTAGAAGGTGTGCTAGATCACCAGGCGGCCTAACCGAGGTTTTCGGTAGTCTTCCCTGCGGGGTTGACGCGCGTTAGTGGCGTATCCACTTCCACCCGTCTTGACGTAGTAGTCGATGGGTGGGTGAGGGCTTTCTAGACTCAAGGTATTGCCCCTTGGAAATCACCCTGGAGTTTTCCATCGCTCCAAGGTAGAAGGAGGCCCGGGTCCTTGGTCCTACTGGTCCAAGACTAATGGGAGTAGAGCCTCTGGAGTTAAATGTGGTAGGTAGGGGAATTATTGTACTCGTATTAAAACGTAGAATTGACGTTTTATTAGTAAAGCATGCTTTGTGGTCACCTGAGTTTAAAAATATATGTGTCTATGGTGCTAAGGGTGAGAGAGAGAGAGAGAGAGAGAGAGAGAGAGAGAGAGAGAGAGAGAGAGAGAGAGAGAGAGAGAGAGAGAGAGAGAGAGAGTTCTTATGAGAGCGAGAGAGAATATCTAACTTAATTATGAATTTTTGACAAAAGTTTTTACTTAATTTTGCTATTCCTAAGCAGGTATGAGTAAAACTATTTTTCACAAATTCCCCAACCTAAATTATCCACTAAATAGCAATAAAATAAACATTTTGTATTTTTGTAAATATCTTGTGAAATTGCCTACCTTCTGAGTTCATTATATTTCATATAGTCTAGCGCAAATGATAACTTACTTGACAAAAATGAACTGCTTATTTAATAAAAATTATTAAATAGTTAATGATATTAGCGAAAGTTAGCGGCCTTAAAGGGTTTCAAAAATGCATTGTTAAATTTTCAGAAATGTAACAAGGGTAGAAGAAAAATTTCTTTCATTTAAAAAACTCATTGGTAGTTCTTGTGAGTTTATTCATCCATGAGTGGTTTAAGTGCTTCTGTTTAAATGTAGTTTCCAGAAATTGTAGAATGTCGAGAAAATAGAACAGAGGTTGTGTCAAGTCATTTACTTCATACGACTTCTTGGGTACAATATTTAACTCAATTTGGGCTTTATCTGAAAGCCAGAAATAGCAGAATTTTGTTATATGCGAACTGACAAATACCCTTAAAATAACGTAACCAAAACCCAATACGTCGTATGGAGGAGACATTTGAATGTTACCAAGCGAAACGTGTGCCCTATATACGACCTCTCTTGTAGTTGCTAGAAATTGACTTTTATTTATGGACGGACGCTCTTTTTTTTTTTTTTTCTTCTTCTCTTTTAACTGCTGTGGTTCTCTGTGTTCCAATCTGTGTCGAGAACAAGGTCCCCTTAATTTTACCGTTTAATTTTGCTGAGATGCCTCTTTAAGAGGCTTGAGTTTCATTCACATGCCGTAAAATCAGCTTTACCGTAAAACCGGTAGCCTGTCTGCCTGACGTTCTGAAGTTCCCAAGTTTGAATCCCGGTCAGAGTAAGTTACCTGGGTAAGTCTTTTATGGGGTTTTCCCTTATCCCGAAAGACGAATGTCAGGTAACTGTAAGCTCTATGGACCTGTGCTCATTTGAGCATCATTTCATTAATCGTCGATATGACTTAACGTTGGAGGACCTAAATAATAAAAGAACCTTCTCAAAACCCTCCTCCCCTGCGTCTCATTCCCTGGGAAGATCTTGAAAGAACTTTTGCCTTGCATGTTTCCTGCAATAGGTGTTCTGAAAAGCTTAGTGACGGACCGAACCGGACCGGACCGAGGTACTGGCTGGCTGTATTTAGCCAGAAGGTTTTCGCTGCGTGCCCACCCGTTAAGGGTTTTACCGCAGGTAAGGTATTTGAATTCGGGATTTTGTAGGATGGGGTGTAGGTTTTGAGATTGAAGATTCTTGTGAGGCTACAATTGTTTACCTTCGGGTTGAAAGGACAGGATGTAATTCCTAGCACCCTGGTGTTTTTATTTAGTTTAAGTTGGGAAAAATTTAGATACAAAACAGCTTAGGATAATTATGTGGAGCTCAGCTTTAGCTGCTGTTAGGATTAGCTCCTGGGTTTTCTTGGGTGCCCGCAAGCCATGTGGCGAACCCGATGTAGTCTAGAACGGCTTCTAGTGGGGTCATAATCTCCCAGTGATCTAACAAGGGCGCTTCTATGAGTTGGTAAATTGGCATATAATTTTTATGCCTGGCGCATAAATTTCATCCTCCACGTATGGAAGATCGGAGCTTCGTGAAGCAACCTGGTGGAAAAGTAGCGACCCACAGAATAAATAGACCGTAGTCCTCTATTCTATGTACGTTGGAGTCATGCCAACCAGCTTTCTGCGGCCATGCCCCACATCTTACAGGCATATAGCATCACAGGAATTACTAGCTAGAGGTATAACCTCAGGCCAAGCGGCATCGAGCTTGACCCCAGCATTGGGTACAGGGAAGCAATTGTTCCCAGCACCCTTGCCACTAGGTCCCTGATGTGCTGGCGAAAGCTTAGGATCTATCCAATGTAACTCCTAGGTACCGGACAGAGTTAGTCCACTCTATCCTTCGACATCGGGAGCTGAAGTTGGGGCAGCCTGCGGGGATGTGGCGCTTTGTAAAATGTATGGCGTGGCTTTTGTCCGAATTTACGGACATCCGCCAACGCCGACACCACTGTTGTGTGATACGGAGGTGTCTCTGTAATGGGTTGAAGGCTCTGACAATGTGTTTGTCTTTGCAGAACAGAAGCACGTCGTCAGTGTATTTTGCCATTACCACTCGTGGATCTGTGAGGAAATCTGCCATAAAGACGTTGAATAGGGTGGGAGATAGAACAGAGCCTTCGGGGACTCCGCCTCTCACTGGTCTAAGTGTTGATGTTTACCCCGCAACTGTGACTTTAAAGGTGCGGTGTCGGAGGAAGCTGTGTAGGATGTTGATAATTTGTGTTGGGAGCCCCAGTTGGATCAATTTATAAAGAAGGCCGGCGTGCCATGTCGTAGAGAAGGACTTCTCGACATCCGACGAAACCGCAGCCGTGAAGGCGCCTTCCCGGAAGCCCAGGGCGGTGGTCTCCACTACACGCAGTAACTGCTGAACTGTCTAGTGCCCAGGACGAAAGCCAAACTGATGATCGGGAATAGCTTGAATGTCTCCCAAAATGCGCGACAATCGGGTGAGAATCAACCTCTCGAGAACTTTTGAGAGGGAAAATTAGTGACGGGCTGAAAAGTAATCAGAGATCGACGCCCTTTGGCGCACCTATTATTCGGGGAGAAAAAAATAATCATGTAAATGATTGTTATTTCTGCTTCGGCCCTCAAGATAAGTACATTTAAAGAAAATGTGAAACTATAATGCCGCCGACAATTTTGTGATCATTTTGTGTTCAGAATATAAATGACACATCGAGCACTGGTCATTTCATCCCGTAACTGAAAAAAATTAATTTTGCTTAATACTGCCAGGTTTGTGGGCAGAAAAATTTAATCACGAAAATAACTAGAATAGTGCTGCCAATTTATTGTGATTTTTGTGTTCATATAAGGTAAAATATTTCGAATTCTTCCCATTGGAGTCCCGTAACTGACAAAATGTTTAATAGACTTAATATTACCATGGGGCAGTATCAGCTGAATTGAACTAAATAAGCGTATAAAAAAGGACATGCTTATTATTGGGAAAAGAGCTAGACTTTGTTTAATAATTTGATTCCTATTTTTTTTATTTCGTGCTCTGCTACTCAAGTTACTTTAGTTGTACCACTCTTTACTGTCTCTTATTAGGAAGAGTAACAATAATTAAGATTATGAAAACAAAGATAGTGGAATTATTATATGCTTGTGATATAAAAATGTAACTGTTATAAAAATTATTATTACAACTAGTGATAACATTTAATAAGACGTTAACAAAGTTAAAATATTTATAATGAATTATTTTAACTCTTAAAATAGTAATTCTGAAACTTAGTGCGGCTGGATGGAAACCAGAAGATCCATGGTTCAAATCCCGGCTATGGCATTGAATTTTTCAGTCTGACTCAACGTTTCCACAATTTAGCCTACACACGGCCAGTGTGAAAGAATAATTAATTTCCATTAATTAACCTAATAGTGGTTAACTATAAAGCCCGGGCCTTAAAGTACTTACACGTTGTAAGTCGCCATTAAGGTAGTTGTCTCATGTGTTTATGAGAACTCCTAAGTGGTTTACCGGGAAAATACGAGTCAGTTGGAGAATTTAATGTCATATCGGCATGTTGGCCATAGTAGCACAATGGTAGTGCGGCTGGATGGAAACCAGAAGATCCATGGTTCAAATCCCGGCTATGGCATTGAATTTTTCAGTCTGACTCAACGTTTCCACAATTTAGCCTACACACGGCCAGTGTGAAAGAATATTTAATTTCTATGAAGTTGTTGCATCTGATCTTTGTGTACTTGTGGTTACAACAAACTAAAATAAAGGAATTGTCTCTTTAATATGTGAAATTAAATGTTATGAGGGATAAAATTCTCCAGCAGAAAAAAAAATTGTATTTCGATAGAACATATAGCTTATGTCAGTAACATGATTCGTATTAATAATTTTTGTTCCATAGATATGTTGTAGCATGCTTTATTTTCAATATTTTATTATCTACTTTGGATAATAATATATAGTAAAGCAAAGAGAATATATAAGGATTTAAATAAATGATATGGAAATAAGGCTCCTCTCTCGCATTGACAAAGCAGGAAAGTGCAACAAAATTGTTAACATGTCCTTCTATTATCTATAGTTTTGAGGCATAATTTTGAATATTGTATGATATGACAGTATACTGGCATTCGAAGTGTGAAACGGGACCCAAAATATTTCAGATGCATTCCTTGAGTGTCTGCCTAACTGAAAGAAATTTCAAAGTGCTTCTATTTTTCACAGGTTCAAAAACATTCTCCCTTGATTTGAATTTGTAAGCAAACAGAGGGGCCTATAGTAATAGAAGTACAACACCCTAGTAGGCTCTTTGTGCTTCATAAAGGACGATGGAATCAAGTAAGGTCCAAAGGGAGATCAGATCCTACGTGATAGCAATGGTCGAGACCCTAACGATTCCAGATTCAAACCTGTCCCAATGTTAGCGATCGCTGCCCTAGTCATATTCAAACCTGTGCTTCTGGATGAATTGAGCCACTCCCAAGAGGAGGCTGTAGCCGACCAGCTGGATGAAAGAACATTTTAAAAGGAAGAGTTAAAGGAGAACCATCTCAGTTTTCTCTGCCGAGAGAAAACTCCATGATCAAAGTGGTAGGTCCAATGATAATCGAATCCGAATTCAGGCCTCAGAAAATACAGCGGTGTTACAAAGCTCGGTTTGTCCTGGAGTGCAGTAAACTCTTGCCTTGTCCTAGATAAATACATTTTAAGACATAAAGCGAAGTCAAAAAGAAAAATGTACACTGGAGATACTTTTTATATCCATAGAATTTTTAAAATTCTGAAAGCAAAAAATACTTGCTGAGTCGTACAGAAATATAATATAATTCTGTGTTTTATAATTTCCGAACTGTTTTACCGTGGTCTATAGATTAAAATGGATAGTTATAAATTGGTTTCGTCTTTTCTTGAGGAAGACAGATATGTTGTCATTTTCTCTCTAGACTAAAGCCTTAACTTAAAGACCACGGAAGGTCATCCTAGGAATTTTAAAATACAAAATAGTGGTTGCCGGTTGCAAAAACGTAAGCATATAAATATAATCTATAAATGAATAATTATTATAAATGTTCGGACTTTGTTAATCTTAAAGTTCTCCTGATTTGAGTATCCTCTAAGCTTTCAACGATAAGTCATCAGGTTGCACTTGAAGAAAATGCATTTTTCTTTTTCAAAAGCGGTGGAACATTGCAGCACTTTTAATGCGATGTTAGTCTTCCTGAAGTGTGTTTATATGGTTTAAGGTTGCCTGTATCAAAGAATAACATATTCTATGTGGCAAGTACCAGAGATAACAGGCATTCTTCAGCCCTCTGGTTAGCACGTCAGCAATGCTAAGAGTAACACTTTGTGGACAGGCTGTATCAACTTCCGTTGTTGGGTTACGACTGTCTGATGTAGTAGTTTGACCGAAGCCCATACCACGTTTGATTTATGTTCGGTGTGCAACCATTCCAAGCATTTTCCAATAGCAGTGGCTCCAACGTTACGAGTTGCAAACGCTGACAATAAATTCACCAAACTTCTCCAACATCTATTAGATAGGGAGCTGACATGAGGAAGGAAGGACTTGGAAGCTATAAACCTTTCGTTTCAACTACCAAGGGAAAATATATGCAAGTTTCCCTCCTCAGTAATGTCTATAGCTTCTTAAAATTCAATCAAGTGCTTTCGTTGTTTTCTTCTCTGTTTATGTTATCTTTGAAGAATTGGAAAACTGCTGTAGTTTCAGTACATGTAGACAGGTCACAGCAATGCCTTGTCACAGCAGCTCTTCGTCTTTACTGAATTATTTATATAGAATGTTACAAAATTCAATACGGAAACTTTTCGAGGACAGAGGAGATCAAAAGCTCTTTTTGTTGACTTACTGTAATCAATTATTCAACAAGTAGTCAACTTCAAGAATAGTAACTGCAGTTCCTGTGTTCAGGTTTGGAGCCACATACTTAGCGAGGAGCTTAACTTCCAAAGATGCTGTTAGATTTGCCACATAACACATATTGGCATCTCATTCTTTAACCAACAGGGTGACTAAAATGTATATATCAGTGAGTTGCACTATTTATGGCTTGAAATTTCCTTTCCTCTTGTTTACATGCATTTGAGTTTAACTTTAGCGTTTCTAATTTTTATTGGACTAACCTGAGATCAATCAATTTGTGAATTAAAACATTCTTCTGCCAAAATATATATGCTACGCAACCTCCTACATTTTGAACCAGTGTTTACAGAATATTTATTGCTTTTGAAGTACTTATTTACTCAACCCTATTCAATATGTATTAAGAAATGCCTCATTGCACACGGGTCGCCAATAGGCAGCTGCTATCCCATTAGTCACGTGGCTGATGATTTGATGACAGTCGAGTGCATAAAGTCGTACTAATTAAATGAGAAGGGTGTATTGATAAGGAAATACAAACCCACCCTGGCTTCCCTCTTCTTGTTCCATCACTTCGCTTAATTTTAATGTTATTACTCCTTTTTCCTTCAAATCTGAGTCTAAATTCGACTTTTTGGTGGTATTGGCAGTCGTGTTCCAGTAAAATGTTTTCGTACTTGCCTGTATGACCTTTGTCCATAGTTAATGCTTTTGTGTCGGACTTAACGTCAAACGACTTAGATTTTACCGTGCATAAAATTTTACTAATTAAATGAGAAGGATGTATTGATAAGGAAATACTAAACCAACCTGGCTTCCCTTTTCTTGTTCCATCACTTCTCTTAATTTTAGTGCTATTACTCCTTTTTCCTTCAAATCTGAGTCTGAATTCGACTTTGTTCATTGGTTTGTAGCTTAAGTAGCTTACTTACAAGTATAAGAGGAACTCACCTGGGCGTTGATATTGGCAGTCGTGTTCCAGTAAAATGTTTTCGTACTTGCCTCTATGACCTTTGTCCATAATTAATGTTTCTGTGCCGGACGTGATCTCAAACGACTTAGATTTTACCGTAGTTTCCCCTACTTACTATGGTGAATCCCATAATCCACGGATTCCTTTCCTTCCCATTCTCATTTTACTCCATTGTATCCTTCAGATTTGATTGTCTGATGGATGTGACTGATGGCACAGGTGTGTGCACAATGTAAACATACTTCCTTGATATCCCTTCAAGTAGCTGCTCAGGCTGCTAAGGTTGCTTCTTTCTCTGTTGTATGCTGGTCAGAAATGTCAACGGGGCGGCGGATAACAATCTACCCGACTGCTAGAAACTTTTGCACATACCTACGGCTTCATTAACTCCCGTCTTCTGCCAACCTGTGGTATCCCTTCCCTTTTGGAGGGTGATAGCCAAAAAAATAGCCTTTCCGGATCGCGGATAGCGAGGTATTCCTCAATTCATTACATTATACCACATTCAATCAGAATTAGAAGTCATATTTGTTAGCAAAATGAACGCAAGAGAATTTGAACCACGGAGATTCCGGTCTCCATACGGTTGCTCTTATCTAACATGGTCAACATGCCAGCATGACATTCAATTCTCCAACTGTCCCGTGATTTTCTCGGTAAACCACTAGGCTTCTCATAAATACACGAGGCAACGATGAAGCCTGGGACTCAAGTACTTACAATAGTAAGTCACCACAAAGGTGTATCTCGAATATGAGAGCCCCTAGTGGTCTACCAGGAAAATATATGAGTCAGTTGGGGAATTTAGTATCATGACGGTACGTTGGCCATGGTAGCTCAATGGGTACATAAGAACGACTGGACGGAAACCAGGAGATCCGTGGTTCAAATCGCGGCCATGACATTGAATTTTTCAGTTTGATTCTATCTATCCAAAACTTTAGCCTATAAATGGATAGTATGAAGGAACGATTAATTTCCACAAATTAACTTAAATAACACGAGATAACTACCTTAATGGCGACTTACTGTTCTCTAAGTATTTTGAAGCCCGGGCTTTAAAGTTCACGGCCACTATTAGGTCAATTAATGGAAATTAAATGTTCTTTCACACTAGCATGTATAGGACAAAGCATGGAAAGGTAGAATCAGACTTAAAAGTTAAATGCCATAACCGAGATTTGAACCAATGTTCCGCCATTCAGCCAATTCAGGGGAGTTCAGCCAATAATTTGAGCTGATTTATAATTTAGTATTTTATTAGAAAATTCTCATCCTTTTTATTTGGATCTCAATGCTAAATTAATAAAAATTCGTACCATTTGAAACTCCTGAAATAATGATTAATTATTTTTTGTGAAAGGAATTTTATGATCTAATAAGTGTTGTTTCCTCAGTTGTGTGGATTGTATATCAAACTAATATCTTTCCTTTATTTTTTGTTTCAGGTGGTGATCTGGTTTGTGCGGCGGTATGTATAACAGTTTTGCAAGCATTCACATTCGCGCAAGACCTTCGTTTCAGTCTATTGCTAATTGCATTGCGATGAAGGCCTGTGGACTCGACAGAGTTTACAGACATGTAGATGCGGGATCCGCTGAGAGGCATCGCAAATGTTGTACAGCCTCGGACCCAAAGCTGTAAATCATGGCCTCCCAAAGGGTAGGGGGGAGGGCTTTACCTGGAATATCCACTAAAGAGCGGGGCCGAGGGACTTCCTAATGTTTGTTTAGAACTTGCCTAAGCGGTGAGAAGTGGCATTTCGAGCAGGCAAATAGAATTTGCTGCCTTCGTAAAACGAATGCTGTGATGAAAAACATGTCAAAAATAATCATAGTTTATAGTTTCGAGCTGATGGTAAATGTATAGCTTGATATTTTAAACTTTTCTAATATTTATCACACTCTTTATTTTCATTTGTTGTCTACAAAATATGCCGACACATGTTTGATTATATTTTAAAACAGTTCATTGCTATTTATTTCCTTGAGCTTTGTGTTGCTTAAAAGGGCATAAATGTACACTTGAAAGATATATATTTCGTATTTTAACAGTTTACCATGTCTTTTTATACTATTAGAAAACAAAAATATGTCGTGGAATTTTATAAATAAGAGAAGCAATATCCGAAGCGATCCAGTTCATTGCAGATTTTTCTGTGTCGACCCTGGGATACAGACATAAAACGATGGTTGGAAAGTGGTCTAGTTTGCGGAAATACATTTTATTTCATCTTCAGCTGAATCGTAATCCGCAGTCAGTAGAAGAAGAAGGAACGAAATATATTTTTTCTAAACTAAACCAATGGCCAAGACTTAAGATTAGCTTCAAGTTTGTAATCAACAAAATGTAAATAAAATACTTAATGCCTGCCTACATAGTAAATCCGGATTGATTTTCTCTCCGCTTTAATGTGTCTCTATTCTTAAAGTTTCTTTGGTATATGCTATGGCGCATAAATGGCCTTGTTGGGTAAGCAACAACTTATGGAATACGTATTACTTATTTCGGTTCGAATAGATTCCTTGAGAACATCAATTGTCCGTGACCTATTCTTGTCCACTCTATTGTTAGATACCCCCACAAGAACAGATGCGGTGAGGTTAGGTCAGGGGATCTGGGGAGTCACAGACCATTTGAGATTTTTCGACTATCAAATAAACTGGTTGCAAATTTCATGTCATTAGATGTATGGAACGTTGCTCCATCTTGCTGGAAATAATCCTCTGTCAGTTCAATATAATCTCCGTAAAACCTCAGAACGTATGGTGAGACGAGTACAAACATGTATAGATGCTGGTGGAAGACACATTTAACATTTTCTCTGAGATGTAAACCGTGTAATGTAATCTCCCAATTGTATATTATATTCTCCCAAAGTTTCACGTGTGTTCTATTATTGGTTCAAAACTTATGGTCTGTTGAAGTGATTCAGGTTTATATGGATCGAACTTTATTAAATAACTTTAATTGTATTTGTGCAATGCAAAGCTCTCTGCAATATTTTACTGGATTATTATGGTTTGCATATTTTACTGCTAAGTGTCCTTTGAGCTATTCTCCCGCCTCCGTAGTGTGGTGGTAGCATGTCTGCCTCACGTTCAAGAGGTCCCGAGTTCGAATCTCGGTCAGGGCGAGTTACCTGGATAAGGTTCCCTTATCCTGAAAGACGAATGTCGGATAATTCTAAGCTCTATGGGCCCTGGGCTCATTTGAGCATCATTTCACCCATTCCATTCATCGTCCGATATGACTTAAAGTTGGGGGACGTAAATTCCAAAAACAAAACAAAAAAAAATTGAACCATTCAAAAATAAGTACCAAACACTTACACAAAATAAAATAATTGAAGTTATATAATATAATTATTAAATAGCTGTAGACTCACCTTTAGCTTTTGCTCTTGTATTATTCACTAAACTAATCCATCAATTAACTAAAATGATAAGAGTTAAATGATGAAGCTTGGAACTTAAGTACTTACGATAATAAGTCGCCACAAACAGTGTATCTCAGATGCGAGAGCCCCTAGTGGTATACCGGGAAAATATAAGAGTCAAATGGAGAATTTAATGTCAGGACGGCACGTTGGCCATGGTAGCTCAGTGGGTTAGAACAACTGGACGGAAACCTGGAGATCCGTGGTTCAAATCCCGGTCATGGCATTGAATTTTTCATGTTGACTCTATCCATCAATTACCTTACTATGTTTCATTCAATGATGAACCTGTTATAGATGCTTTGAAACTGCAATATAAAAAATACTTATTTTTTTAAATTTTTATTTTAAAAATGATACTGAGACAGGTTGAAAGTATGTTTAATTCACTTCTCTTGAATCAATTCCAAAGTGGAAATACCTTTATTCTCTTGTGTAATGGGTTTCAGTATAATAAGATCGATAGAGATAATATTATTAATCTATTTATTGTTGTTGTGCATTAATGGGAACGAGTAAGAATGGAGAACTCATTGAATTGGAATTCAACAACGGTCGCTATTTCATGGACCTTCTCACCAAATGGTGATATGAAATAATTTTTAATTTTGCAGCCCAGTGAGGTTAGAATTGCTTTCCAAGTTTTCAAAAGCTTGAAGAGGCGGGGTTCGGAGGTCGAAAGAAGACAGCCCTAGAGAGGTAGAGAAGTAATTCCATCCTCACTTGGCTGGGAACCAAAGAATTATTTAATCTGTGCCGCCAAGAAAGTTTTTGATTCTCTTTCTACTCTCACTTTATAACACAAGGCTTTCCTTGGTCCTGCCCAAAGCCATTCTGTAATAGACTCCAACACGATGTTTAAATCTTGCCTTTTATTGGAGAACATTTTATTAATGTTTGCATAAGAATAAAGAATTAATGGATGATATTTATAATTATTTCGCTTGCAATTTGAACCATAACTCATGTGATAATTAACCAGAAGTTAAAATGAGGTAAATTTTAATTGCGGTGGCGCCAACTATGAAGGACTCAAGGCGCTGGTCTCTCATTCAACAAAATTGGAAAGAAAAATTAATTGAAGTAAAATTAATTACGTTTCGTATTCGTTGTTTTTACTTCTTTTGTGAATATCTTTGCAATTTTAGCACGCCCAAAAGAGCAATACCTTATTGTAAGGTGTATTTTGGATTTTACTGACTCTATCCTGGACTCTTTATGCCTATGCATACTGCTAAGCAAAGGAAAAATACTTAAATTGCAGAGAATGGACATGAAAAAAAGAAGAGTGTGAGCCAATCGATCCTTGCAATTCGGGTTAATCCACATTCGTTAATGACAGTCTATAATTTATGTACTAGATTCCAAATTTAGTTATACATATTAGAGGTAGAAGTCGATTAAATAGCGATGACGACAATTAGCATCTGGAACTTAAATTTGATCTTTTTGCATAAACTCCCAGAGTAATTGATGAAATAAAGGAACCGTAGGAATCGCACGGTTTGCAGGAACAGTCCTAGCGGTTCCTAGTTCCCTAACGGTTATAGATTTGAACTACATGGCTAGGGGAGGCGGTTCACGGCGATCCATACAAACCACCACTGTACCTCAGAGGTAACCCCAAAACGGGAACCGGGGAAAGCAGTGAAGACTCGAACGGCCACCCAATGGCGGAGCAAAGAAGTCCAAATCACAAGTCTCTGGGCCATCTGGCCGCCATTGACAAGCGCACATACACACACATAGACACACAACCCCGAAGTCGTCCAGTAGTATGGAAGAGGTAGAAAAAATATGAGGAAAAGGGAGAGATGGTAGAAGGCACCACTCCAGTAATAATTTGCCTAGCCAACCAAGGAAAAACCAGGAAAACCCCATGTTCATAGGGGGTGACCATCAGGAGTGGAATCCGGTACTTCCAAAATACAAACACCCGCCTTACTTTAGAACCGTCTCGTCTGGTAAATTTATAGTACGTAGTCTCGATAGTACGTAGATGGCTAAAGTGTAAATATACCGTAATAAGTGCATGTCTATGTGCATGTTGCATAGAAGCACTTTCTACATGTTAGAATCTTTGAATTGTGTACCTTAACAGTACTTCTCCAAAAGATAAGAAATAAAATCAATAAAACTTAAACACATCTTTAAGTAAAGAGATAGCATTTTAATCAACTAGATATATTTTGGTTACCGAACTCTTTTATTCTCTTCATATTCACATGGTCTTTTGTAAGGATATATAAGCTTCTGTTTCACTTAAATGCCGCTTCTATCTTGGAAACATGGTGTGGATTGGGTGGCTTCTGTTGCGGTGATGTCGGTATAGCCTCTTCTGCATTTCTTCGGATTTCCTTTTATTTAAAAAGCATCTCAATATATTCCGATTACATTGTTCACTCCCATTGAACAACGCCGATAGAAATGAATACCGTAAAGTATGGAAATATTAAACAGAATTATACTGTAGCTATGTTGAAGGAATGTTGCATCTGATGCAGCACCAATTGCACACACCTCTTAACTAATGAATCTAATTTCGGAGAGGTTATGGTTTGAGGACACTTACGTCATAATTGCGTCATGAAGTAATACACATATCACACAAAGTAAAGACAGAGATTGTCCCGTGGGAGCTGTAAACCAGAGGGTGGCGTATAATTTTGACATTACCGTGACCTATACCTGTTGCAACAATAAAAAAATAAAGGCTGCAGCCGTTTTGGAACATTACACAAGTATTTATAGAATGTTGAGTAAAGAATGATCACATTTTTTTTTTTTTTTTTTTTTTTTTTTTTTTTTTTTTTTGACGACGTACTTTTACTCATCCTCATAATTTTGATGGTCCTTCTCAAAATAGTCTCTCCTGAATACGATGCACTTCTCTCAGCGTTTCTTCCAGTCTTCAAAGACGTGCTGCAAACCACTTTTTGAGAGATCCTTCAAAATCCCCTCCGCAGCCTTCACCACTGCTTCTGATGATGGATAATGCCTCCCACGAAGGCGTTTCTTTAAGTTAGGGAACAGAAAAAGTCACATGGGGCTAAATCCGGACTATAGTGAGGGTGAGGGATGCACTACACGTTGATTTTTGCAAGATATTCAGCAACAACATTGGTAGTATGCTGCCGCACATTATCGTGGTGCAGCATCCAGCCTGCTTCACGGAAATGTGGTCATTTGCGCCTGATATGACTTGCAATGTTTTCAAGACATCCCTGTAATATTGTCCAGTAACTGATGTGTGTGCAGGTACAACATGTTAATAAACCATTCCGTGAATATCAAAGAATGAGATGACCATTACTTTCTCGGCAGAAGCAACCACTTTTGCTTTTCGGGGGGTTGGTGATGGAGATCTCCACACTGAGCTTTGCTGTTTGCTCTCAGGATCAAAATGATGTAGCCAAGTTTCATTAGCAGTGAATTCGTTTGAAAGAAACTCCGGATCTTCCTCTAACATCAACTTTAACTGCAGCTTACCTCCTTTGCAGCTGTAGCCGATACTGAACATGTCTGAACATGCCTGGTTCTCACAGGTGGGAACCAGGAGTACCAACAATGAAACTACTACTGCATGTTTGTTTCACATTAAGCTAACAGAATATAATAAGATTGAATTTTAATGCGAAAAATTATGAGCGTAAAAAATTATGATCATTCTTTATTGAACAGCCCTCGTATATGGCAGAGCGATAACATTCTCAAAATTTGGGGCTGCTTCATGTGTAGCCAAGTATCATTTGTGCATGAATAATTATACAGTTAAGCGTGTTCATCCTTTCCGTTTTAATGGTTTAATTTAGTAACGAAAAAAAGTTTTCACGAGGTATCAGCCGTACATTAGCACAATTCTTTTAGACAAGGAATGCGGGTGTAGATATTTATGGCAGTAACAAGTAAATACACCAAAAGTAACACATTCCTTAAGCATACTTTTCACATTTTGGAGATGGGCATTCTCAAATTTTATCTCTAGTCCTACTTTCGCAATGACTGTCTCAAAACGATTTGCAAAAAGATGGAAACCATTTTCCACTTTTGCAAAATCACAAAACTGTATTCATCTAAATTCTGTAAGTGGAATTTCGAGGAAAATAACAAGGAAAATGAGAGGCTCACTTTCTTTCAGCTACATATTCCAAGTAATTATGATTATGAAAAATAGTTTCACTGCATCATACATGTCAACATGACCTCAGAGCCAGGAACTCACAAGATCACTATCACTGCACTCACATCGATACGCACCTGAAAAATTGATGATATAAGGCTAGCTGTATATAAACCATATGCTACATGCGCACGTTTTCTTGAGCCCTGGATTAAGGGAGTGGTGCAGACAGAAATGAAGAAGAGAGATCTAACATGCTTTGGTGTCTGCAGTGTGGTCAACCTAGGAGAACACAATTCAGTGAATTTTATGTAAGATAAGCGAAGATATACACCGAATGTATGAGATGTGTGGACAAATCATAAATTGAACTCCATCCGATAAGCTGTATAGTTATATATTTACTATGTTATGAAACACATAAAGGTAGAAAACAAATATTACGACAGCTATAAACACTCACTCCCTCGCTTTGCGATACGATTTGGGAGTGTGTTGCGTCACTGGTTCCCTCTGAAGTGTTGATGATAATTTCATCAAATGCCTTTTCTATTACTCCATCATTTTTCCAATATTGCATTTCAAGCTCTTGGACTTTCATTATTCCTTCAGTATTCTTCCGAATCTGTCGCGTCTATAGCAAGTTTCCGCAGATTTGTGGCTCTCCAGTTAACATTACGTCCTCTAAAAGCATTGTTTATTTTTGTCCACGCCAGATAAATTGCATTCAGATCACAGTTATACGGAGGTAGACGAATAATAGTGTGTCCTCTTTCGGAGCCATAACATCCGCAACATACATCTTGCTCTTAGATTTTTTGTAAACTGCATAGCTAATAATTAACTTCAAAATTGGTCAAAATGAAACGACAGACATGTGAAAGCTTAGCATGTTAACCACTAGATGTCAGAATGTATAGCGCATTTCATATTTCAAATTTGTCATGTGTTTACGGAATTGGGCGAAACCTACCGAATGAGTACTTGGGGCCCAAGCGCTCAAGAAATCATATAGTACACCAAACATCTGTTTGGTTTATCTTAAACATAAAGTTTGAGGAATTGTAAAATGTTATTTCATTGGTAAATCATAAGAAGTCTTAAGTAATTAATTCTTTAAATATTGTATTAAAATGAAATAAAATAAATAAAATAAGACGGAAATAAATCGTTACCTACATATAAGTATCTTTCACTCCGTCAACTACATACTAACTGATGGAATATATCAACAAGCCGTAACAAACAAAATTTAGTATATAAATCACAAAGACATCTTTAAAGTGAAAAATTCGTTTCAAATAACGTCTTGTTATTTGAAATGCAATGTAATTTTGGCAATAACCATTTCTGTTATATATGTTTTAGTGGAAAAAATATGCAATTTCTAATCCAGCACAAAAAGACTCGATTTTTGATTACCTGAGTATCGATTCGGTTTCCGTGAACCTTCAACGACAAGTACAATAAAAATTCTGAAAATGTGCTTCACGATTACATGAAGTAAAAATAAAAACAAGCTTAGATTAGTTTGATTAGTTTGTAAGATTAGTTTGTAAAGGATATATAAAAATAACTGCACTACGGAGAAGCCTTCGTGTAAATACAGTACATCAATGCAGCACTGCAATGAGTTGGAATGAAGGGCATTTTCCGCTGATAAAGGCAGTAGAACGGAACCCATTTAAATTTTAAGACGCAGAGCTTAAAGCACTGTTTCAGAAAGAAAAACACTGTTACTAGGTCAGTGAAAAAGGAGAGGCCAAGAAGAAGGGAAAAAACAAACCTTTCTGTCAGTTACATCTCCTTAAAATATTTTAAAATTCAGAGAGAAGAAACAAAAAGTGAACAAAGAGAAGTGAAAGAGAAAAGAAATGTCAGTATAGCTGAGAAATAAAACATAGGCAATAAAATTTGTAGACCCTCACAAGGTTTCCGTGCGACGTTAATACGACTCTTGACGTCATAGTTGGTGTTTGATTTGTATCCAATTCACCGCCGTGAATAATTCATTTTCCTCGCTAGAAGAAAGGAAGAAAGGTATATTAGGAACCATTTCTCATGCGCTCTGTTCGTATTAACGAAGAAAGCCATTCGATAGAGCTGACTTTACTCTAGCATTTGAAATCTAAAGTTGATTAGAAAGCTTTTAATTAGAAAAAAGTATGTTCTGTTATTTACAGAGAGTAGATAAACTGATATATGAATTAAACTTCAAAAGCAAAGAAAAAGTTGTCACATTTCAATGACGCACTCCAACCCGTTGCTGTCACATAAGGAAAGAAAGGAAGAAATAAAGTACCTGCATAACATTTAAATTTGATGAAAATGTTTAGCCACTACGTTTCGTTTTTACGCTTTTATGTTATACTGCTGTTTAATAATAAAATGCATTCCTTTATATCATACATATATCAGAATTTACTGGGAGGCAGAACGGTATTCTGGGGTGAAATTTCACAAAATGAGTTACTGTCAAAATAATCTTCTCTGATGTTCGTGGAAGCGAATAACGACATAATTTTCCTGTTCCATTGGTTTAAAAGTCCTAAATAGACCCATTTTGAAAAGGCTGCAAAGTTGCCAAGCCCCCTACCAGCCATTTGTAACTGTATTCTCTCCTTAGTTGTAAACCTCACTGAAGCTATATCCAGAGCACACCTTTATTATTAGGAAAGGAAGTCCTTGTTTTTTCTTTTAATATTAATCTGTGCATGTGATGTTAATTCTTCCATGCTTTGTTTAGTACGAGTATGTTTTGAATTACTAATGCTGTTTTCAAGTTGAGAAGAAACAATAATTCTGGTGTAAGAAATTGGTATGGGTACCAGTATGTTACGTATTAAAGTTTTAAAACCCCTAAAATGGAAAAAGTGTAGTAACACATGACAATATATCAACTTTGTCAAACCCAACCTCAAACTTTGGCGATGAATGTGAAGTGAAAATTGGTTCTTCAAGGAAAAACTTGGTTTCTTCATTGTGTAATGGCAGTAATAAAAATGTCACTAAAGTAAATAACGATATTAGATTAACAACTATTCACTTAGTAGATATAGAACCTTTGTACAGTGTAAATTTTGTGAAAATGAAAATGGCTGTCATATCAGAGAACACCAAGAAACGAAATGGATTATTAGCTATATTAGCATTAAGTTGTCAAAAGTGTAATAAAGAATATACATTTGAAACATCCAGAACTATTGAAAGTGGTGCAGAAGTAAATGTAAGGTTTCGTTATGGCTTGAGAGGCATTGACAAGAGAATTGAGGCAGGTAAGACATTGACCGCTGTTCTCAATTTACCAGGACCCCCCCCCGCGCCTAATTTAGCAAAATAATAATAATAATAATAATAATAATAATAATAATAATAATAATAATAATAATAATAATAATAATAATAATAATAATAATAATAATAATAATAATAATAATAATAATAATAATAATAATAATAATAATAATAATAATAATAATAATAATAATAATAATAATAATAATAATAATAATAATAATAATAATAATAATAATAATAATAATAATAATAATAATAATAATAATAATAATAATAATAATAATAATAATAATAATAATAATAATAATAATAATAATAATAATAATAATAATAATAATAATAATAATAATAATAATAATAATAATAATTATAATAATAATAATAATTATAATAATAATAATAATAATAATAATAATAATAATAATAATAATAATAATAATAATAATAATAATAATAATAATAATAATAATAATAATAATAATAATAATAATAATAATAATAATAATAATAATAATAATAATAATAATAATAATAATAATAATAATAATAATAATAATAATAATAATAATAATAATAATAATAATAATAATAATAATAATAATAATAATAATAATAATAATAATAATAATAATAATAATAATAATAATAATAATAATAATAATAATAATAATAATAATAATAATAATAATAATAATAATAATAATAATAATAATAATAATAATAATAATAATAATAATAATAATAATAATAATAATAATAATAATAATAATAATAATAATAATAATAATAATAATAATAATAATAATAATAATAATAATAATAATAATAATAATAATAATAATAATAATAATAATAATAATAATAATAATAATAATAATAATAATAATAATAATAATAATAATAATAATAATAATAATAATAATAATAATAATAATAATAATAATAATAATAATAATAATAATAATAATAATAATAATAATAATAATAATAATAATAATAATAATAATAATAATAATAATAATAATAATAATAATAATAATAATAATAATAATAATAATAATAATAATAATAATAATAATAATAATAATAATAATAATAATAATAATAATAATAATACCATAGAGCAAGTGATCATGGAGTCTAGGAAGAAGAGAAGGAGTGAAAAACGAAAGAGGAAGGATGGTGATGATGTAAAAGATGCAGGATATCGATGTGGGGAAATTCTGAGGTGTAGTTCCAATATAGCTAAACTTTAATGCTGTTTTCCTGTTTTTTCTTTCTTTTTATTACTTTGGGTGCGCTCATCTATAAAACTACTGCAGCATCAAGTCTACATATCCTCTGTAATACTTAAACTGTTTTTTGAAGTACTTGTAAAAAGATATCTGAAAATTTGTATTAAAATATAATATACGATAGAATATTTTTAGAAGTAAATTCAAGACATATAGTTAAAATATCACATATCGTTTATTAAAACTCCAAAAAGATCTATTATCTGTAATTAATTGTGAAAATGTTGTAAAATAAGTAAAAGTTTTAAATTGATGCGTTCAGTGGTCCTTGAGCTAAGCGCACCAGAAAACTCTCATTTTACATTGGTGAGATAGGTTCCGGCTCCCCTTAATGTAACATATTCTTTCATACGTGCCAACACGCCGTTTATTTTACCTAGATTCTCCCCATCCTCTAATACAGGTGCATTTGTTTACGGTCCCTGGGATTCGAATTCATGAGGTTTATCTTTGAATGGGTTGGCTAGTCAACTTCTTTCGTCGACAAGTCTCCATTAAATTTACCTGTGATATATCCAGTATGCAGCTTCATCCTCCCTACTCTCCGGACCCTAAACCCCCGCGAAGATTGTTTTATTTCCAAAGTCAAAAGCCAAGTTGAAAGGACGAATATTTGCAACGATAGAACGAGATAAAAGAAAAATTTTTAGCCGGCGCTTCACGCGATCTAGAAAGAGGTATATCAAGACTGCTTCCAGAAGTGAAAATGGCATTGGGAGAGGTCTATTAATTGTGGAGGAAAAATGTCGAAGGAGACCATATGCAATAAAAAAGGTAAGAGTAAAACAATTTTGTAGAAGGAGGTCCGAAATATTTTGAACAGACCTCGTATATGTCAGTCCGGATGCACTGGCTCAGAAATTATTGAACAGTTGCTAAATACCGCCGTCGGTTTCATTGAATTTTGACTCGTAGGAGTTACTTGACGTGTCAATAAATCTACTGATTAGCGGCTGTCGCTGTCAAGCACACTTAGAAACCACCGGTCTGGGCCGAATTTAACCACGACTTGAGATCAGTAGGCCAGTAGAAACTTAGAGAACTAGTAAATAAACAGTGACGGAATGGCATTTTGTTACGATAAGTGAGTGCCTAGGAAGAACAAATTCAATTATTAAATTGAAACTGCCAAAGAATAACTGTATTAGCTGTTCTTTTTCCCTCCCGCCCAAGTCCAGTTGATTCCCTGTGACGTCCAAGAGACCACAAACGTAACGTCTCTATTAAGGTAATCGTTTCGCTAATCCGTTGCAGAGCAAATGTAATTGCAGCAACCCTATTGAGCTGATTACGCTATTATCCGCTGCGCTAATGTAATAGTATTGGTTACTCCCAGCAGCGGCTCGTTCGTTGTCATGACGACTGCTCTCGCCTCTTGGGTATCAGAGGGCTAAGAAAACATCTGACGCAACGCATCTGTACAACACTAATTAAAACGACCTTAAACGAGCGTAATTCATCATTTTGGTTATATTTATCACTTCCTCCATCATATATATGTATATATGTATATGCATATATAAAATAGATACCGTATTTCATTCTAACCAAAAATGTCGGAATTACAATCTTGAGGCTCGCTCAAACCCCAACAAAATATTAAAGTTCCTGCATGCTTATGTCGTACGCCTGCGCGTACGTAAGCATTGTATTGTCAGTGAGCAGCATAAATCATAAATAAGAGTTTCATAATTTCACTGCAAATTACCCTTCCCAAGGTAGAAGCCCTACGTGTTTCATTTTTAATTTTCTAAAATTAGTTGCAAAGATTTTAACTAAACTACAGTATGTTTAGAATATTTTCATAAATCTGATTAAAACACTCAATCTATCCAAGTAACTTTCTTGTGGCTTCAGCCATTTCCAAGAAGCTGTTCATTTGTTTGACTTTGGAAATACACTGTTCCCAAGAGGTTAATTGTATACTTCTTTCTTTTCTTTCCTTCCATCTTTTTTTCCTTTTCTTTGTTTGTTTGTTTCTTTCTTTCTTTTTTAACCTGACAGTGTAAAGAGATCGTATTTTACACTCATGACACAGCGATCAGCCCCTACGTGGTTAGAAATTTTGTATGCCTCCTTAAACTCACTTTATTATACAATTTCTATCTATTTTCACTTGTTATTAATTGTTATTTATCAATTCTTTAAAACCTTCAACTGGTTTCAATTCCTCCTTATCTATTGACTATTTACCTCACTAAACAAGCTTTAAGCATTTAAGCACATAATCTTGTTTTACACTAACGTCACTACTTATGCTTTTTTTAACAGTTTATAATAGTCATTTAATTCCGTCTCTGACACTAATTTACATTAACACCACTCTTAGCTCACTGGCTAGCAACTCAGTTCAAGTCACGCTACATATTTACTGTATCTAACAATAATGG
This sequence comes from Mantis religiosa, assembly GCA_030765055.1. NCBI lineage: Eukaryota > Metazoa > Arthropoda > Insecta > Mantodea > Mantidae > Mantis > Mantis religiosa. The sequence goes on along the minus strand of CM060955.1, from coordinate 69,154,329 downwards.
TATATCACAATTTTAACTGCTGTAAAAGTTAATCAACACTTCAACCATGCAATTATATTCACAACGGTAACTGCTGAGACTCTTAGTTTATCCTCCGGCGTCCATTTGAAGAGGATAGTCATTGCAAAAGATTGCCTATCTGAAGGAACACTGTTCTAAGAACTTGTGGCGAACAAAATGGTATTGCATAAGATTGTCTGCACTCAGTGAAAGCAGCCAGTCTAGGTGCTGGGATGGAAGTTGACTTCTGCACCAGTGTAATGGAGCTCAAATCGGATCATGTAGGGCTCCATAGAACCACTGAGCCCAGAAGTGATTAGCTTCCAGCGTTCCTTTCGCAGGAAATCAAACCATTCACTCTGTAATGCTTAATAACCTTCACTATTTTTAAACCTTTATTAATCACTATACGCTTCAAACTTTGCTTCAAACTCTGTTTATTCTTTCACTTTCCCCTCGCAACTATCACTTTCATCATCATTTTGAGTATTAAGTATCACTAACACCTAGAGAGGACTATATGTTCTTTCATTGTTAGCTATGAAATAAATAGGAACGTAATATAAAAATAGTGATTTGTTTATCTAATATTATTAAACATGCCTTCACCATAGTTAAAAAGAGGTCATGTTTTATGTAGTCACATGAATTTTTCCACTCACTGTTGTTCACAGCATTCCTTGAAACTCCTGTTCCTCTATCTACTTCAGGTTAATAGAGATAAAGTTTGAGGAAATAGTTTGGTTTGACATAGATTGTCTGTTTCAACGGCATCTACATTTTTGTTTAGTAAGATTTTTCCTATATTTTACAGTTATGTTGAAGTCTTATAGAATGAAGAAAACTTGGGGAGCTATTGCAAGAAAGGCCAAGATCTGCATTTTATTTCTCATAAAGATATCAACATGTATTTTATAAAGAAAATTGTGAACGCCAATTTTTTGTAAAACGTCCCAATGTTTTAAATCTCTTTCTATGTAAAGGATAGATTGAGTTGGAGAATCTTCTTACAGATCTTCGCGTCGCATTGTTGAAACATAAAGAGACATATGCCCTGGCGGAGTGTTCTCTAATGAAGCTCTTTTGAATTTAGGGGACCTCCAAATGTGTATGTACAATGAAACTCCACATCGAATTTTTTGTCACAGAATACCTTCTCTTCCTAATGTTTATATATGTGAAAGAGACAGTAAAATTCATACATAAATTTTATTAAATTTCATACCAAATTGAAACATGTTCTTCAAATACCCAGCGCGTGGTTTCTTAGCGAGTTACTTCATGCATACGGAAGGAGTTGCTGTTAATATGTCTCCCACATTATACATAGTGTGTAACTAAAAGTATTACTTTTCAATTTCAAAAGAAGAAAGAATTATACAAATTCAGACTAATCATTTTCTCTCCTTTCTTATGATTATTTACTGTACGGGATCAAGATCTGTGTGTTAGGGAGATACGGAAAAATCTGTTAAGGGGAGTACGAGGGGGGGCAAAAGAAACCGGACTCCGAGGGCGCTGCCACTCATAGACGTAGTGCAGGGTTCCCACGCTAGATGGTGTTAGTAGAAACCTTCATGAAACAGCTGTGCAGACGGCGTCAGTGTAGAGCTGAACGTGCAAGTGTGGTATTATGTTTCACTGACTGTTGGCGGGTTACCTCTGCGAAGTCGTTATGGCAACTTTAAAAGAACAAAAAATGTGTGTGAAATTTTGTTTCTTCCTTAAAAAAACTGCAACGGAGACACGCCAAATGCTTCAGGAAGCTTTCCAGGAGGACGCTATGAGCCGCACACAGGTTTTCGAGTGGTTTGGGCGCTTTAAACTTGGTGACATGTGTGTTGAAGAACAAGCTCGTTCTGAAAGTCCTTCAACATCGCGAAATGAGGAGAACATTGAAAAGGTCCGCCAAAAGATCAACGAGGATCGTCGCCAAACGATCGACCAAATTTCAGCAGCGACAGGAATCAGTTGGAGTTCGTGCCAGCGAATTTTGAGGGAGGATTTGCACATGAGGCGTGTTGCTGCTAAAATTGTTCCGCGCCTTCTCGCACAGGAGCACAAAACCATCCGCATGAATGTGTGTCAGGACTTGAAAACAGAGATTGCACGTGATCCAAACTTCTTGAACAAAGTCATTACACGGGATGAAAGTTGGTGTCACGGGTATGACCCAGAAACCAAGCAAGCGTCAGGCCAGTGAAGGACTCCCAACTCTCCCAGACCAAAAAAGAAGCAGGGCAAGTGAGGTCAAATGTGAAGACGATGGTCATTGTCTTTTTTGATGTTCGTGGAATTGTGCATCGGGAATTCGTACCCCCTGTCCAGACTCTTAACCAGCACTTTTACTTGGATTTTTTAAGGTGTCTGCGAGAGGATGTGTGGAGGAAACGCGCCTAACTTTGGCGATCAGGTGATTGGTTTGTGCATCACGACAACGCTCCAGCACACACCGCCTTACGAGTGATCTACTATTTGGCATCTCAGAGGTGGTCTGTCGTCCTCCACGCTCCGTATTCGCCGGACCTAGCCCCGTGCGACTATTTCCTATTTCCACGAATGAAAAAAGAACGGTAAAAGGAAAGCGCTATGTCGATGTGGAGGCGGTAAAAACAGCTTCGCAAAGGGCATTGAACAATATCAAACTATCAATATCAAAGAGTTCCAAACATGCTTCCAACAGTGGGAAAATAGACTTGACAAGTGCATCGCGTGTAATAGAGAGTATTTTGAAGATGACTGAATTAATTTGTAAATAGCTTCATCAATAAAGCTTTTATGACAACAATCCGGGTTCTTTTGGATCTCCCCTCGTATGCTGGTGACGTGTGGCAGTGTTTGCATATCACGTTAGGTTGTTATTATTCCTTACACTATCACCACTGTTGGTGTTCTAGTTTCTAAGCAAATGTCAAACTATTATGGCTTAAAGTACATCAGAGGCCATTCCTAAACGAAATCTTGCTATCCACAGTGAAGCTCGTCAGTTCATTTGAAATTTAACAGAAAAGTATCACAGAGAATCCAGGCAAAATTCCCCTTTCCTTTCTAATGCCATTCTTATTCAATGTAAACTTGAGCATATTCCATCCAACCACACAGAGCTTGGTCCCATTCATTACCAACTTCACATCTATTAGAGCTGCCTATTCAAATGGCACATTTGTACACTCATTCTCTGGATCAGTCAGGGTGGCTCAGTTGGTTAGGCGTTAGGCTATCTATCCTAAAGTCGCAAGTTCAAATCCCAGCCTGGGCGATGGTCTCTAAACGTGATTAAAAGCGACAGTAGATTTACTGGAATGTGAAAGAACCCTTGTAGGATGAAATTTTGTCACATTGGCGGCGCTGTGATTATCCTGGTAACTGTCGCGTCGTTAAAAACCAAAAGATTATCATTATCCTTTAGCTGTGTATGCTTCATAATGGGTCCGTTTATGAATTGTTTCAATAAGCAAATATAGTCTTATATAAAATATGAGTAGTTGTCATGCAATTTTTAAGATTACTCACTCAGATAAGATGTCCACCAGTTCTCCATAAGCGCTTTTCGGCCGGCGGTTGGTCGGCATTCACTGAAGATGGTCTAAAGTAGACCGAAAAGCGCTTATGGAGAACTGGTGGACATTTTATCTGAGTGAGTAGTCTTAAAAATTGCATGACAACTACTCATATTTTATATAAAATATATCTCACTTTTAACACTTGACAAGTCTTCTTTAAAATATAGTCTTCTTCGGTTATCTACACATTTCGCCACGTCTTCTATCCAGCAATAAATACTCATAGCACAATTAATTCTACTTTATACTTTGTAAAAAGTTCTACAACAATTGCAAACCACATAACTCCAAAAAAAACAATAGCTAATTACATAAATTTGTCTTTAGAGAGTAAAGAGTTAAGCTACATGTTTTCCCCCTCAGCTGAGGTTTCTCCTTCATCCATGTTGTAATTCCCTACTTGAAGAGAGCTTGATAGCAGCGCTTCAACTGTAAGATGAGAAAATTTCCGTCTTTTAATTTGCCCTCCCCTCAGTTTACGATGGAAAACTTAATTTTGGGTGCCACATTGATTTAATTAACGCTAAGCTGCATGTTCATTAAGTGAGATGACAGCGGGCTCCTGTGCCACTTACTTGAAGAACGTCACATGTGCAAATCAACTATTCTCTGAACAAACATGATGACGCGCTTTTATTTCAATTTTCACTAACAAACATCAACTCTCATTCACCAGGGATTAGGTCGTTAGAATGTTGCTCAACTGTTTGGAATCTTGATTTCAGTAAATGGTTTATATTAACGATAACGAAAATACTACAGTTCCTCAATTCCTGTAATATGCATACATGCACTAAAGGAGGTAATACAAATGACAGTATAATTAGGCCGTCTATCGATAAGAGAATAAAGTCTCTATTTTTTCCATAGCTCATTTTGCGCTTCTCTTTGAAAGATTGGCTCAGACACGCGGAGTTTTATGTCTCGATTTGCAAGGGGCAGCGATTTGCTTCCATGTCAGTCTTAACGGTGTTAATATCAAAGTATGCCATAAGTTGCTTTATGACAGCAGCTGTTTACCATTTAATCGATGCAGTAGTACTTGCGTAGAGGCTCATGACTTCTGTGTCAGAGAGGTTGCCTAGCAAGTGTGGCGTTCAAGTATAACTTCCTGGACTTCTGAATACCTTGCAAGAAAATGATTCACGTATGCTCTGGTTACGTATTGTCTTTTCACCGCTATTTCATTTCGGAAGTAGTTTTCCATAATGAAAATAAAGTGATCGGTATTCATGCAGCCCGACGAATAGGTGTAGACAATTATATTAACCCACTCTCTATTATCTCCACTATAAGGCAAACAACGCAGAGTTCATATTCAAACCAAGACGGCAGTCGTTATCGTGTTGGTACTGTACTTGACATGTAACTGTACTATACGTGTCTACGTTATGTCCCTTCCCTTGAGCTGATACTCGTTTCAAAATACCAAATGGGATGGTTAGAGTAACGTGTGTAGCCCGCGTTTCGGAGCTCCCGGGTTCAAACCCTGAGGATCAACGAAGCTGACTGTTTTTCAGAAAATTTATTTATCGTCTTCTACTGCCATTGTCCAGTGCATCCTTCTCTTGTTTATTTAGTTAAACAAAATTTCAATATCATATAAATTCTCACATTTTCATTTAGAAACAAAAATGATTCTAAAAAAAAGTTATTTTATTAAGGATTATCATATCTAAAGTTGATTTCATGGTTTACCCACTCAATTCACTTGAGAGCATTACAGAGATGTTGCTTATGTTGTCTGGAGCTTCCATGAAAATACAACAGTGATCACTTAACCTTATTAAGGTATTTAAACCTTATAGTCAATTTAATTCTTTTCGTACACCCGTATCAATTGCTCCGCACACATCAGATTTTTTTTTTTCATTTGAGTCAACAGTTACTATGTGCATTCTGCTGCCCATGTAATGGTTCGTACATCAGTTTGGGTGACCATTGCTTCAGGCAAAGCATTACCCGAAAATCCAGATTTATAACATCTAAACGACGTTTCTTATAACCTTGCCCAAACGACATGTAGCTATTATTTCGGTCTCCCTTTTCTTGAGCTTTTTCTTCATCGGCTAACGCATAGTTTTTAATGGTGATGATGATGATGTTAAGTCCTGTGCAATACAGGGCCAAGCGATGAAAATTATAAACACACTGACTGATAAATTGACGTGCTTTCATCCTGAGAAGAGTGTTTAAACCTATTGTTGACCTATTTTATTCTGTTGCTCCCTAAATCCTGTTACAAAATGTATTTTATTTATACGGCTATGAAAATGAAAATTTGACCCTTCAATGTCTGAGAATCAGATTGTTTCAAGTCCAATTTTTGGAAAATCTATTTGTCTGGTCTTACGTGTCCCATGTCCTCTGTAGGTGAGAACTGAACCAAATGTTCCATAGCATTCAAAGATATACTGAGGTCATTCCCATCTCTCGTACATTCCTTAAAGGGTTACATTTCACTTTAAAGTTTTCCATGTCCAATAATACGCATTACCAGCATAATCTCTATTTTAAATGCTGCGTTGCAGCTCATTTACATTAATGTATGGCAGCATTATAATTGAACATAAGTGGGCATATGTATATTAACTTCTAGTGTTTGTATGAACATCGTTGATTATCCTGCTTCATTGTTCAAGTTTGTGGCTTATGTTTCTAGACTTCGTTAATTCCTTAAAATGAATTGATATCTACTTATATGACCATGTGTAAGGCCCCTATTATCTTGTTGATTCCACTTCAAGCAGTGACTTGGACGTTATACGAGGAACTGCACAAAACCAGTCTAAACTAATAACTCACGTGAAAGAAAAGAAATTACAGATACTTCCGTTGTGTATAGATCTATCTAAAAAGAGTATTATTAAATGGATAGTAAGATACATTTGCGCAATGAGAAACCTTCTATCTTTGTTGTGAAACAAGGACCAGAGATATCCAAATGTTGCAATGCATTTCTTCAGGCCAATAGAAAGAAGAAGAAGAAGAATGTTAATGAGTGAAGAGAATCTAAGGAAAACTGAATCGACAAACTGGACTGGAAATTAATTGTTCTTTCACACTGGCCGTGTGTAGGCTAAATTGTGGAAATGTAGAGTCAGAATGAAAAAGTCAATGCCATAGCCGGGATTTGAACCACGAATCTTCTGGTTTCCGTCCAGCCGCTCTACCATTGAGCCACTATGGCCAACGTGCCGATATGACATTAAATTCTCAAAATGACTCGTATTTTCCTGGTAAACCACTTAGGAGTTCTCATAAACACATGAGACAACTACCTTAATGGCGACTTACTATGCTGTAACTACTTTAAGGCCTGGGCTTCATAGTTAACCACTATTAGGTCAATTATTGGAAATTAATTGTTATTTCACACTGGCCGTGTGTGGGCTAAATTGTGGAAACGTAGAGTCAGAATGAAAAATTCAATGCCACAGCCGGGATTTGAACCACGGATCTTCTGGTTTCCGTCCAGCCGCTCTACCATTGAGCTACTATGGCCAACGTGCCGATATGACATTAAATTCTCAAAATGACTCGTATTTTCCGGGTAAACCACTTAGAAGATCTCATAAACACATGAGACAACGTGCCGATATGACATTAAATTCCCAAAATGACTCGTATTTTCCCGGTAAACCACATAGTAAGCACAGCATAGGAAGTCGCCATTAAGGTAGATGTCTCATGTGTTTATGAGAACTCCTAAGTGGTTTACCGGGAAAATTCGAGTCATTTTGAGAATTTAATGTCATATCGGCACGTTGGCCATAGTAGCTCAATGGTAGAGCGGCTGGACGGAAACCAGAAGATCCGTGGTTCAAATCCCGGCTATGGCATTGAATTTTTCATTCTGACTCTACGTTTCCACGACAAACTGGACTGCTTACACCTTAGTCAAGAACCTGCGGTTTCAAAGAAAAGTTTAGCTGGAACTAGCTATAACAATTGTGAATTCAAAAGTTTAAAGTGAATTCAAAAAAAGTATTTTAGTGGATTCTGGAATCTCAGTAATTCTCAGAAGAGTAACTTCTATGACAAAATAACTCATAAAGTGACAACAGGTAGGGGCCGATGTGGAAATATGAACAAAGTTCTTAGTGAAGACTTTCGTTCAATAAGCTCAAATAATATTAATAGAGTACGTAAAAAATCATCTTTGAATTTTCTCTCTATAAAAACAAATTGTTTATTGTTTTCAAATTAATAAAAAATTGTGTTAAGCATACACCAGAAAATGATCGCTAAAAGAAACCTAATAAGAGGCCATAGTAGCAGAATTCTTGGGTCGCCATTACGACATTACTGTAATGAACTCAGATCGGTAAGATCTGAAGAGGAAGAGACCTGATGGTTCAAGTAACAAGTATCCATTGAGTAAAATGTAAGTGGAAGGTGTTTCACCAAAGTGAAACATGACAGATGATCATACACCGAGCTAATTTGGTACCCAATAACAGGATCAGGAAACAGAAGTTGACAAAGGACTTCTAGTCAGTGGCGCTCACTCATTTCAATACAGCTGCAAGAAATTTGGCAACAAATAAATGAAATAATGCTTATTTAAATACTGTCGATAGGTTAACAATAAGAATGAAGTCAGCAAAATACAATAACTTCTGATGAGGTAGATTTCTTCTTTTTATATATAAGATACTTTATATATTTTATTTATATCTTACAATGGCGTTTCATATAAATATTTAAATGATATAAACTAGATATTTAAATGATGGAAAATTAGAAGCAGGAAAACTGTCATGGAACAGCTGTGATTCCTTCAGAGCCAATAGGAATTAGAAAAATTTCCCAGTAGGGGTATAGTGTAGGTACTACACATAACTTGTCTAATCTCTTTTTGAAATCAAAGCAGAGTCTCTATTGCAATGTTTCTTATGCTGGATAATCTAGTGACATCCACTGCAGATTCTTTTATTCAATTATGAGATTATAATTTGGAGTTGATTCTCGTATTACTGAGGGACGTTCTGAGAAAGTTTTCGGGTCCGGTCATAAAACTGAAAAGCTTAGATAAATTAGAAGGAATCATTTTAAATGACCCACTTAAAAGTTGCCAGCTTGATTAAATTTAACGCCAATTAAACTGCTGATTACGTTTTATCTTTTACTGACAGGGGGGCCAATCTGTTAATTTTCTAAATGTTCTGAATTGTGTATATATATTAAGGTTTTTTCATACAAGTTAAGTCTTTCGTCTATTACACATTTTAAAAGACAAGTTTAAGATATTTTACAAATAATTCCCCTTAGTATTTTATAATCATAACAGACTTTCATATGTATGTTCCTACTTGAACTAAAAGTACATTTAAATTAAATATTATTTTAAATTAGTTCGTTTTAAAATGATGTCATGGTCCATTGTGAGTCTTTTAATTTTGTAAAAAATATATAGGTGATATTAGGACATACATAGCAACGTCTTAATAAAATACATTAGTAAAGTATTTCCTCTGACAACTTTAAATTCTTTACCGAGAAGCATTTTAAATATGAACAATGTCCAAAACATATGAACCGAGAAAAAGTTGGGAAGATGTACTAATAAAAATTTCCTAAGGTTTCGGTCATTCACCTACATTGTATTTAATGGATTAAGAATTCTCAGCAAAATTTGAAAAATCCCTTTCAGAAAATTTTGAGGTAACGTGAATTTCTCTAAAGGTTTCTATAGTATCACGTAAAATTTATGTTGCAAAATATGTACGCGGAGAAGATCCTATATACTTAGGACAATTTAAAAAGTCTAAATCGTAAAGTTTTACAAATTATGGAAAATTTATACCAATCGGTTGCATTAAAATTCTTATTTTTCATAAGATAATCTGCGAAAACTGCAGGCTATTTGAAGAGAATCAAGCTCTAAGAATACGTTGTAAAAAAACTTGAAATTTACATTTCCTGTTGCATGGCATTGAACATTGTGAGATGTCAACTGTTGTTTATTTATTTTTATTTGCTAATACTTGGTATTAAAAACTGTGTGCATAGGTCAGTGTTTGTGCGCTTCAGCCACGAATTACCTATTTGCCATTTCTTTTTTTCGGTCAGTAGATACCTTTCTAGCTGGAATTTCTGTTTCGAAATATATTTAAACAAAGAGAATAAAATTCTGGGAAAGTTTTGATATACTCCTTTCTCAGAAGAACACTTTGCTAAGTAGGAAAAAGTTAACGTATTCTCGCCAAGAACAAGAGGTACGACAAGAAAGAAGTGCCTAATTCTTTGAACCTTTGGCAAAAGTTTTCATAATAATCCCCATGGGAAACCAGGATTCTTATAGAATGTTGATGTAACCTGGGTCCAGATGAATTCTGTGCTGGAAATGATTGGTCGTAAGGATAGCACCGTCAGGGAGACGCTGCAGTATACAACAAAGGTTATGTACAGCAAATGAGAATTTCAGATGGGACACACCAAGTCACAGTTATAAAAATTAGACCTCATTGGTTCTAGGATTGGTTACTAAAGGTTACTATCTACAGTGGAAAAATCTCATCTTGGATGCCTATACTTCGTACACGAACAAGGCCAATTTATTAAGTGGCCTGGTATCACCATTATATATACATAATGTGCTTATCGGCACACAGCATATTTATCTTCAACCACCTTCTGTGTTGTTTTGAAGCTTTTAAACATATACTAGTATAAAACTCGAAATAAGATTGTGGGGTTATAGACGGTATTAAGAACATTTCAAGGTTTCACTTTGGGAGGTTATTGAATACAGCTTGAACTTGTTTTGTCAGTATTCGTAATGTTATTTCTGTATTTAGAGCTACAAATAGCTTAATATGGAAGTTGTCATAGATTAGGCACAATACGCCGCTTATATTCATCAGATTAATCTCCCGAATATATGAATCACAAAAAAATGCCAACATATGCTGTGGTGTACCGCACAATCCTACAAAGTTACCTAGTAGAACAATTTGCCATTCAATTGTGATTTATAATCATATTTAAGAGGCTAATCAATTCTGGAGCGTGGGAACTAGCTCTGTCAGCCATCAGTTACACTATCAATCCATCTTGGTAATGAATCCCACAGCGGGATAATCTCTTGTTGATTTCGGCTCTCTGTCATATTCCACGAATGTGTAAACACGGATTCCACCCTCCATAGCCAGATGCGCATAATGATGTTAGCTGTGTTACCGACCGAGCCCTGTTAATCTGGTTACCGATATTAAGCTGCACTGTTGTTGTTTGCCAACTAAGTCCATATTGTGCTCACTACAAAAGAAACAAGTGCAATCTTTACAGAAGTACTCACGTCACGTCGGAAATTAGATAACAAATGAACAGCTTGTCCGAACAAAGGCTCCACTGGACGGCGTAAACCAATCCATCTTTTAGTCCCTGCCGCTTCTTCAAAAGTGAGAAAGGAAACTTGATGTTACACTCCATCACTTCAAAGTTAGACTTTAGGGAGTTTCTTTTAGCTGTTTACTGCGTTTAAGTAGAATTCTTTCAGAACCGTTCGTTATCATTTCTTTTATCCTATTCGCTGTACTCTTCTTTAATAAACTAAGATGTAAAAATATCGTGTTACTGACCGGTCTGTATCTAATTTAAGCTATTTTAAAAGCCTGAACAAAATTATGTTACAAATTGTCGGCTTTAATGAGCAACTTCTTCGAAATACATCCTTTATGACTAGTGAGCTAGAGAAATAAGCGTTTGACATTCCTCTTTGTTTACTTTGTCTTTTACATACAATAAATAGAAGTATTGCATTCCCCCCAGAAGTTTGTTATCGAGATTTCAGAACAATCTAAAAGAATTACTTTTAGCCCTTTCAGTCTCAAATTGAATTGCTACTTATGCCGATATTCCTCTAATTCGAAACCGGTTTTCATAAGGTCGTTTGGTATACTTTCAAGCAACTAACTTGAATAGCCATGATCGTTAAGGCGACAGTGGATTAGCCATCCACTCAAAGCCTGACGTCCTGAGTTCGAGTCTCGGCAACCGCAGTCAAATGTGCCTATGGTAAAGAATAAGGGAGGGCCCAAGCAAAATAATCGATGTAATGGTACGCTTGAATGCTGACAGGATTGCGTATAATTTGCTTCTTTTCTTATGAAAAAAAAAATTGCAATGTTAACTGTGAAAAATAACGAAGTACGTCCAGAGAGTAAGTTCTGTTTGGTAATTGGTATTTAAATTGTGTACAGATACAGAAAAATTATTTGTTGCACAAAATTCTAAAATTCTTACACTACTTTTCCACATAACTGCCGAAATTTTGCAGGCATTTGTCATAGCGAGGCACAAGTTTTTGTATACCTTCTTCATAAAAGTTTGCCGCCTGTGTCTTCAACCAGTTGGAAACATTTTCTTTCAGCTCTTCCTCATTGTTGAAGCGTTGACCGTCAAGGAAAGACTTGAGATTAAAAAATAGATAAAAGTCGTTAGGAGCGAGGTCAGGGCTGTACGGGGTTGGTCAAACACGTCCCAGCCAAATCCCTGTAGGATGTTTTTCGTCGCATTTGCAGTGTGTGGTCGTGCGTTGTCGTGAAGAAACACAAGACTTTTTGACGACATTCCTCGGCGCTTATTCTGTCTTGCGCGGCGCAATTCTATCATTCAGAAAACGAATCACAGATCTGATTTCACAAGCGGCGGGATTTTCAATCAACACCGACATTGTAAACAAGCACAACAAAGCGTACGTGGCTGACAGCGATCTCGCAATGGCGTACGTTTCTTCTCCTTGATACAGAGCGTCTACTGCGCATGTGCAGAACTGTGACCGCAGCGCTGCAGCGGAGATAAATTGAAACAGAACTTACTTTCTGGACGCCCCTTGTATTTGTTTACAATTCATAATATCTCAGATGCATATTGTGACTTTGTGGGTTCGTAGAATTAAAAGTACAATTTTCCGAAATTCTAAATGTTCTTTATTTGCGTAGAAACACACTACATAGCAGCAGAATTACATCACATATCACAATCTACAATACCAAGGTCCATGACAATAACAAACAGCTTACTCAACTTCCACTTTTTACAACACTCTTGTTACATCTCTTTACAACTGTTTACTACTCACGACTGACCCTTAACGAGTCGTAGCTCCCTTAAATACCTCATTGATAAATTCGAGAGACTTCTGGAGCAAATAAGAAAAACAACTATTCTCTGTCAATCGAGATAGCACTAGAACCTTCCTTACGTGGAACCCTATCTGCGCCGGCAAGTCACTTATCTCAAGCGCTACGTTTATCTGCTTATGCAAGCACTGTCCGCCTGTTATCTTTATCTGCAGGCTCTTTGTGTACTCAAGCCGCGCTTATCTCTTGGCACCGAAATGTCTGTGCTTTTCGCCGCGACAATATGCTTAATTGGCTAAGAACAATATAATAAGAATACAGCAGAAGACAAAATCAATTACATGTAGAAACAAGAAGCTTATGTCCATTATAATGGACGCCGGGTCTCAAAGGATTACAAAATGTTCGTGTATGTGTGGATGTGTGTGTACGTGCGCGCAAAGTTCTATTAAATACCAAACTTGGATTTACCTCTCGAATACCAAAGACGCGACATGAACCTTTACAAGAAAATCACTCCATATTTTACTTGGACAATTTTCCCGTAAGTGTTATTTTCTCAAAAATGGCTCCTACGACTTTGCTTAAAATGCCCGGCGTTTTATATGTTTTCATGACAAACGCAATCTTGAACATTCTGAAAATGTGCTGCAAAGTAGCCTTCACTTAGGATGAATTTTGCATAACTGGATAGTAAGTCAAAAGTGAAACACAGAATTTTAATACACAAAAATGTATAGTTCGTTAAAACATAATTTATAACAGACACACGAGTTTTATGAATTGAACCTTTTTGGAGATATTTCTTGTTATTTTTGTGAATTTTCTCACATATATTTTTCTCAAGTAGGAAGTAGTTACACATTTTTTATCTCTTGACTATGCAAAGAATGTCAGACTTCAAAACCATCACATAGTGGCCTACTCAAAGATTTGACCATCGACTAAATCCTACTACATTCCGATATTTCCTTACACCTAAAAGAACCTATTACTGATTGCTGATAATCTACAAGTATTTGTTTCGATTAACCCGAAGTAGACAGAGGAATAAGGTTTGTAAGTTTCAACAAGAGCAAGGAAAGTCATGGGAATGTAACACATCAGATATTTTTCTACTTATACTCAAATATAAATACATTCCCTGCTTTGATTCCTTAGTTAGCTAAATAAGATGCATTAAAGATAAAGGTATACTGTCTCATAGGTAATGTGGTTTTTTTTAAGAAAAGCAGTTTTTTAAAATGTGTTCTGACAAGCAATTAACTAATTTTTAAAGTCTAGGTCATTAAATTCTATGGTCTTGAGTAATCGTTCTGTGAGGTTTTTTATCCCACTACGGTACCAATCTCTGATTTTAAATGCGAAAAAATCGGTAATTTCCACTTGCACTGATCCAAAGTTGTCAAAATTTCTTCCACTTAGAAAATGGGCCACGGAACTTAAAAGATGATAATAATCGTATGGTGAGAGATCAGGGCTGTATGCTGGATGTGGTAACAGTTCGATTCCTCCCAATTCCTGAATATCTTTCCTTGGTTGTTCGTGCAGTGTGGGGTGTTGCCTTGTCCTGTTACAATAGAACTCTATTTCCCTAACTAATGCTGTGTATCATCGTCTGAAAATTTCATGAGCTCGTCCCGTTGTTTAGACTAACGATCCGCATCAGTTGCCCTCCCATTTTTAACACACTTCCAGTTAATCACACGTTCAAATTTCTACCAGAAAAACATTACTTCGGCACTGAACTGATTTCTTTTAACGATGTCTTTGGCAGGTTGGTGGGGATCAAGCCAGTTTCAAGGCATCATTCTTTCGGTAATATATCCTTTTTTCATCTCAAGTGACAATTTTTCTGACAAACCTATCATCTATGGTATTACGGACATCTCTACGTTCATCCTGTTGAGGTGTCAGTTATGAGTTACAAATCCACATCAATCGAACGCCCGTTTGGAACAAACTCTCATTGAATCATACCTTCAAAATTCCACAGGATACACATTACTTTGAGACGAACTGATTTTTTGTTCTGTTTTGATTTTTAGCGGTGAATTTGGAAAGTTGGGGGGGATCCAGCCACTATTTCGAGGCATCAGGGTTTCAATAAAATACCAATTTTTCATCACAAGTGACAGTTCTCCTGAAAAATTCATCACCCATGGGATTACGGATAAGCCCATGACAGATGTCCACTCTTCGTTCAGCCTGTTGAAGTGTCAGTTCATAAAATAGAAAATCTACAGCTTCTGTATGATTTTCCAAGTTTTTAATGTGGCGATGTATGGTTTCTTTTCATGCTCAAAGTTCGTCTGAAAGCCTACGGATACATTTCTGCGGATTTTCTCACAAAACTGGGCGCGTATCCTTAATATTCCATACTTTAGGTCTTCCATAACGTGGTAAATGTTTAGTTTAGGGATCCTAGCCTCGCTTTCAGGTAATAGGGCAAAGGGAAGTTATTTGTGGAAAAAGACGACTAATGACTCGGACAGTTCCAAAATTGCTCATTTTGCTATGGTCTTAATTGTACAGTACTTTAAACCAGTTACTGTAAACTCAACAGCTTTCTTTTAAGTTACAAATGCTTTATTTAGTATAAGGCATTTAGTTTTAGTTAACATTATCTATAATTCCATGATATTGTTCTCTGTTATTGTATATACCTACCTATAATTAAATCTTCCATCCTCAATCTCACTAAGATTAACTTCCATCTAAAAGGTTTAAGTTGCATATGTTCACCAGCTTATTTGCCGTCATCGGCTGCTATACGGAATGTTGGAACACGTTTAACAACCATAAACAAATAACTAAGGTTCTTTATTGCTGTTTCATAAGCCAAAGAAATTTTTAATAGAAGTCAGCTACCGTGGAGTATGCCGGTATGTTTACAAACAGCTACAGCATGCGGCACGGTGTCACCTACCTGCGATTCCTTTGATAGCGTGAGGCACGAGGCGTTCCTCCTATCACTGCCTAACCCACGGTCATTCTGGACTGTTTTATAATGCGGCTCTATTGGCTTAAAATCTATCTATATGTGTCACATAGCAGCTGAGCAACTACTTCTATATATTCGTTCGGTGTCGTTTTGAAACATCCTGTATAATATAAATGATTTTTTATATGAAGTAGGTAGAGGTATAAGCTTTTTATAAGATAAGAGCAGAGAAAGCCGTGTAAATATAACACAGCAGATTTTTCGGAAAGCAATTCTACTTTTTTTAGCAAATATAAGTTAACATATTTTTAATATGATGAATCTTTCTCAATGACGAACCATTCTTTAAATATACTATATTCGTGCTTATACTGAGGTCAAGATTTTCCTGGCAGAAGCTCATATTCAATGTTTGTGGCTTGGAGGAAATGTTCTTGGGATTTCCCCCCATAGTTTTAGTTACAACTTTGTTTGGAAATGAGCGCTCGGTATCAGCATTGTCATTTATATCCTCATCTTGCCTTAATGTGGTCAACGCCCCCTATACGGTTCATAACTGTGGTGTTATTTAGGCATTTGTGAAAATAGAGAAATCACTGTGTCATTAACATTTATACTGTACATATATTAAAGTTATTCATTCTACTTTATTTAATTTAGAAAGAACGAAAATATATTTCATCCCTAAAGCCAGAATTACTTTCATGTAAATACACAACTGAAACTTCAAAGCACATCAGTTACATGGCCTTCTACATCCAACCGTCGACTAGAACATCAGTGTATATATAGCCATTGTACAAATTTTAAGCATAAAACTGCAAAATTAGATAAAACGTTATTGGATATACATATCGTAACTTCAAATTACAACATTCGACTTCTTTTTTTTATTTTTTTTTTTTTTATAATCTGCTTTACTATCGCCCTATCATCTATAATCTAAACCAGGGCATAACTTCTCATCTTAATATATATTTTTTCATTAGTGTTTATATAATTTGTCTGTGAGAACAATATGTGCAGGTATAATCTAAATCTAGCTAACCTATACCTAATTAAACTAACCTATACTACAGAGTGGCTTACAAGACTTCTATTAATCATAAAACAATCGTAACTCTAACACGTTACTGCTATCTGTAGCTCTCATCTAAATCGTCTTCACTGGAGGTTTCTTCACTTAATGCTTCCTCAATTCTGCCTTCCAGGACCCAGTTATGTCTCATCCTGGTCCACCGTTGTTCACCCATTTCGTCCGCGGCGTCTTGATTGATTTCCTCATTGTCGTGAACACGTGTCTCCTCCAATTCCTGAAGTCTTACAGATCTACGTAGAGGTTATCGTACTTCCAATGGCCATGGTCTATTTGAGCCTATTCTCCCCAATCTTCTTGTTTCAGCGTACTCCAGTCTGCCCCACTCTGAGACCTCATCTGCCATTGTTTGTAGCATTTCGACATCTTTCGTTCTTAGTATGCACCATGTGTTTTTTTCCTGCTAATTGAGCTCTACCCTCTCTTAAGGCATCGTGGTACTTTAGGTATTGGAATACGGCATGTTCCGGTGTGTCTCTCTCTTCGCAGATTTCGCAATTATCGTTTTCGTATCTGTTTATCTTCTTTAAGTACACTCCATATGGTCCGTGCCCAGTGATATAGTGAATAAGTCCTTTGCTAGATCTCATCTTGTTCGGACGCAGTCTTTCTCTAATATTTGGAAATAGTTCATAAACCCGGCGTCCAGCTTCTGTAGTGTCCCACTCCGCTTGCCATAATCTAATTAATTCATTTCTTACGTCTCTTCTGGTTGTTAGACGTCTTCCTACTATATCCTCTACCTTTTCTAGGTTTTTGTATTTCAATCAGTAGCACGCACCTCTGTATCTCACCAACAAGTACATTGGCCAAACTGCTAGAACTACTAGTAAAGCCAAAGTTGGAATTGTACCAAAAGCTCATGTACTTCTTAAAAGGAAAACTTTCTAAACCATCCTAAGTTTTCGAACACTTTTAATTACCAGTAGCCTATTTGCCCAAACAACCGCTCCATATGCTATAATTCCAATTATTATACTCATGTGGTACGTTCTTACTACGTCAATGGGAATTCTGTAGTTTTGTAGTACAATTGTACAACACTCGTCTGTGTCATCAGACTCAACCTACGGACTCGTCGGACAACATTGGAATTTCGGATCGTAATTGATATCTTTTTGTTCCTGTAACTGCAGTGGTCATATCGACGGCCTTCTCCTTTGGAACATAATCAAAGGTGTTAACTCGTAAACTTTGGGTTGTATTATTAGATCACGCACACATTCGCACTCTCATTCATACTTCCAGATTCTAGGGAAGATGGGAATCATCTTGGTTGGAGACAAATCCCCGCCCCTAGCAGGGAATCGAACCCGGGACCTCTAGCACGGCAGGTAGATGCTCTACCGACCGACCTACGGAGCCAGCCTAATTGATACTTTGCGATACTGATATCGTAAATAACTATTATCCAAAATATCCAAAATATTTTGTGGACTTGATCATAAATTGCCGTTATAAGTGATCACTATATTTGTTTATCCGTTAGCCAATAATTTCTTAACTTGTAATTAAATATACAGGAAATTGAATCGGTCATTGAAGAAAAGTCATGAGTCATTAAATTAAAATTTTAAGAAGAGATAAAAAATGTTTAGAACATTAAAAATGAATTACTTTTACCGAATTCAGTGCCATTGCTAGCAGAATTTTGCAGTATTGGAAATCAAACAAAACTTTTAATTTTAATCCTTTTCCTTTTCAAAAACTCTGTTTTAATTAATTACAATCATACCCTTTCTGCAATGAACGCACAATTATTAAAAGTAGGTACATTTAGATATCACATAAAATGTTTGTTTATTATTATGTCTTACACCCCATTTCCAAAAGCGACTGCATGTGATTTCAGTGATACTTTGAAGACAACATGTGTTTGTTTTGCCTTTTCCACCATATTGTTATCTGCTGTTATCTTTTTAAACATCTATTACTCGTCCCATATTTTTTGGCATGTCTAAAATACGCAATGTTTGCAAATATTCAACATTCAAACAAGTGAATTGGATTCCTAATAACAGAATCCTTTTGTCTCCTAATTTGGGTAATTTCAATTTTAAGGTGAATATTGTGAATAATTAACCTAAAATATTAAACTTCAAGTACAAACCCTATAATTAACGAAAAACCAATTCGATTGAAGAATTACTTTCCTATGGACATTTACAAATATATGGAGGAAATTAGATAATTGTCCAAACTGTTTCGTTAGAACACCATCTGCGCATTTAAGAGATTTGTCCCTCTTAGAAATTACTGAGAAGTTAGCAAGTTGTGCAAGCCCGCTTTTCTCACAAAGAAATAATTTAACTTCTTTTCGGTGAATCAAGTTGTGTCTTTAAGTAGGATACCTTACAGAAGGGTGTAATGAATTAAAAGGGCAGCGAAGAGGAAAACCTGCTGAGTAAGAGGAAGGTATTGGATGGCGACCGTGTGGGACTTTTCCATTGGCAGAAAACTTTCGAGGGGCAGGACGAAAAAAGAAGTTGAAGCTGGAAATTAATTCTGTTCCTTATGAAGAGCAGGGACCGAGGTGTTTGCAGAACCCGACGAATAGGTCTCTGATCGATGTTTGTGAACTCTACTCTCTTTACAGTCAGCTAGCATTCCTCTCGTTGAAGAATTTCTACTCAACATATTTCTACGCAAATGGTGTATAGTTTATTTCTACGTGTAATATATAGGTACAATTACGTTTAGAAAAAATATTCATGTCATTCTGTGCTTGTATGTTAAGTTTTGCAGTACGTGTAATTGCTTAAGTTATTATTTTTCCATGCAACGGGTATATTACAGCTTCGTATTTAATATTCTTAAAAATTCTTGTTTAAACAAATTACTGACAGAATAATAAATTCTCTATTGAGGAGACACTCCTTAAGTAAAGAATAAACTTGAAATAATGTTCTTTTCAGGTATGCTGGAAATCCTGATAGTGCATCCTGGCATTTAAGCTTTGTGTTCTGTGGACAAATATATTCGGAGTGAAAACGTCTACCTCCTGAAGAAAGCACCCTGTATTTATTAAGTACAAATGTATTCTAATAAATCTGTAGTCATGAAAGTTCCTTCTCAGCATACTCGTGTTAACCGATAAACTTCATGAATTGACACTTAAGCATTCAAAGAATTTGATCATTATGCTTTGTAAATCAAACAACGACCCAAATGCATTGAAAGTGCCAACAATATAAGTTTAAAGTTAATTTTGGTGCTTATACGAGGGCTGTTCAATGATCATACATTTTTACGGTTATAATTTTTCGCACTAAAATTCAATCTTATTCTATTCTGTTAACTTAATGTGAAACAAACACGCCGTAGTTGTTTCATTGTTGGCACTCCTGGTTCCCAAATGTGAGAACCAGGGAAAATCGGACATGTTCAGTATCGCCTACTGCTGCAATGGAGGTAACACGCAAGGAACAATATGCGGCTTTGAAATTCTGCTTTCGTCTCAACAAATCTTCAGTTGAAGCCTATACAATGTTACAGGAGGCCTATGGAGAGTCTGTTCTTCCCTACAGCACAGCTCGAAGGTGGTTTAAATGTATAAAGAGGGGATACAATCAATTTCAAAGGAAGGTGGATCCGGTGCTGCAGTTACTGCTCTTACGGAAGAAAATATCAAAACTGCTGCTGCCATTATGAGAGAGGATCGACGAATTACCTTGAGATTACTTTCTGAAATACTAAACATTTCATTGGGTGCCACCCACACGTTAGTAACGGAATCATTTCACATGAGACGTGTTTGTGCGCGATGGGTTCCAGGACTGTTGATTCTCAAGCAAAAGGACATTCGCATGCACGTCTGCATGCAGTTAAAGTTGATGTTAGAAGATGATCCGGAATTTCTTTCAAACGTAATCAATGCTGATGAAACTTGGCTACATCATTCTGATCCTGAGTGAAAACACCAAAGCTCAGTGTGGAAATCTCCTTCATCACCAACCCCCAAAAAAGCAAAAGTTGTTGCTTCTGCTGGGAAAGCTATGGTCATCTTATTCTTTGATATGCATAGAATGGTTTATCAGCATGTTGTACCTGCACACACATCAGAAACTGGACAATACTACAGGGATGTCCTGAAAACATTGTAAGTCCATATCAGGCTCAAAAGACCACATTTCCTTGAAGCAGTCTGGATGCTGCACTACGATAATGCCTGGCCGCATATTACCAATGTTGTTGCTGAATATCTTGCAAAAATCAACGTGAAGTGCATCCCTCACCCTCCTTATAATCTGGATTTAGCCACATATGACATTTTTCTATTCCCTAACTTGAAGAAACGCCTTCGTGGTAGGCATTATCCATCATCAGAAGCAGTGGTGAAGGCTGCGGAAGTGATTTTGAAGGATCTATCAAAAATGGTTTCCAGCATGTCTTTGAAGACTGACAGAAACGCTGGAACAAGTGCATCACATTCAGGGGACACCATTTTGAGGACCATCAACATTGTGAAGATGAGTAAAGATACGGTGACAAAATAAAGTTGTGATCATTTTTTATTGAACAGCCCTCATATGTTTAGAGCTTGTTTTAAATATGTTCACTGCATAAAAGTTATTTTAGAAATATCTTATATCTAAACTTGTCCTAAAAACATAATTTTGGTTTAAAACGGCTTGTCCCTGTGTCAAGTACATTCTCAGGTTCAACAGCAAAAATTGTGTTGACTAGTCGAACTATAGGAAACCAATTAATTAGATTAATTTCACGCTAGAAACGAAATATCGCGAGGCACTGTCATTTTGAAAACCGAGTTGCCATACACAATCTAATCACGGTTTTCGGATGTATGGATCCTAGAATTCATTTAAAATACTCCAAATAGAGGAAAGTTGAAATATGTGTAAATGTTTATGTAAGCAAAGGTAGGCTATAAAATCTTTCAGCCATTAAAATCTGGATACCGTAGTAAATGCGATATCGCCTCTTTGAAACGACAACTTCACCAAATGTCATGTTGTGACGCCATGGCGTCTTCACCAAATTCGATGTTTGCATACCTTAACCGGTTGACGAGAAGGGAGATTAGCTCGGATGTCATTGAAGGAATTGTAGTCAAGGGGAACTGGAAGCTTGATAGACTAATAATTTTGGCTTTAACATATACTTTCATGTTTTTATAACTAGTATACGCTACATACAGACAGACAGACAGAGAGAGAGCGAGAGAGAGAGAGAGAGAGAGAGAGAGAGAGAGAGAGAGAGAGAGAGAGAGAGAGAGAGAGAGAGAGAGAGATCGAAGTAAACAAACGTACAAAAGCAAACAATACGGGAATCTTAAGCACTACATTTCGTGATGAACCTACGTAGACAGTATAATCTCTCCACGTGTTGAACATGCCTCTAAATCATACTCACAACATATCTCTGCATACCTAAATATTCTGGAAATTATTCCTTAGTATTTTGAAGCCATTTTGATGGATTAACGTAAACAAATTTAGACCTGAATATCTTGAATCTTAACAGTGGCGTGGCGTTAATTTTGCCTCTGTTGCCGCCGGCAATAGCTAATAAATCGAGGAACGTGTATCCAAATACTACATTACTGTTTGTTCAAAGAATAATGGAAAATCCAAGCGATTTCACTTTCAAATTTCAATTAGGTTAATTTGTGACCGGTCGGTGATAGATCCCCTGACACCGGTCGTCTAGTATCCTCCAGTTATAAACAGCTCGTTGTTGCTAGTGGCACTCGCCGGCCGGAATTTGAACCACGGATCTCCTGGTTTCCGTCCAAATCCCGATCGTGGCACTGAATTCTCCATGTCGACTCTATCCAAAACCTTAGCCTGTATACAGCTAGTGTGAAGAAATGATAATTTCTATCAATTAACGTAAATAATCAGAGTTCAATTATGAAACTTGGGATTTAAGTACTTACGATAGTAAGTCGCCACAAACGACGTATATCGATACGAGAGCCTCTAGTGGTTTGTATATGAGTCAATTGGAGAATTTAATGTCCGGACAGCATGTTGGCCATGGTGTCTCAGTGTGTAAGAGCGACTGGACGGAAACCAGGAGATCCGTAGTTCAAATCCCGGACTTGGTATTGAATTTTTCAAGTAGACTCTATCCAAAACCTTAGCTTGCATACAGCTAGTGTAAGGAAATGATTAATTTCCATCAATTAACTTTCAAATGCTCCTTGAGTTCACGTTCTTTTGGCGAAAAATGTCACAGAATTTCAGCAGGAAGGCCAACTACGGATCTTAAACCATTAAAAACTAAATCACACGATCACACACTTAACCGTGATCATTACTGTCACCAGTGCATCAGCAGACCGATCTTTTTCAGCGCTCCGCAGAATACACACTTAATGTACATCAAACTCAAAATAGACTTTCATCTCTGTCCTTATTATCAGCGGAAAAGGGGTTGTTTAACAGATAAACTTAAAAAACAACGTTTTAAAATTTTGTCATTGATGTATTTCTAGGAGAAAAATCGGTACATTGAACTGAAATACAGACATTTTAGGTTGAAGAAATTGTAAATATATTTTAAATAAAGTATGTCACTATAAATTTATTTATATATGAGTGTTTGTTTTATGTTATGTAACAACTTATATTATATTAACCTGGAAGCCCTCGCGAGTGTCAGATTAAGTCGCAAGCAACAGGCAACACTTATGTATCACCCACGCCACGCTCCTGAATCTCAAATTATATGCAATTCCTTTCCCAATACCATAAAAACATAAATGTTAAGTGTGTAAGAATTAGAAGATTGTGAATGTTCTGTAGAATAGTTAGAATCAATATTCAGTCTAATCCTCCTTTTGAGTTAGGCTGAAAGGCGCACGATATCCTATGTACTCTTCTTAATTATCTACTGCCAATTACACTGTGCAACAACAACAAAAAATATTTTTTTAATGTTTCGAGCACTTCATGAGACAATTTCTACTAATTTTGGGTTGAGAAAAACAAATATTACAATGAAAAAATTGTATTAGCTCTAGTTTCTATGATTTACACAAGGTGGAAGTATTACATATTAACGGATTGAGAGAAAAGGATACATTTTAATTACAACAATGAAAGTGCATTTTATTTTTTAAGTGGTAATTACATGCTAAAAGTTCTAAATTTATGGAAAAATACTTCGCAGATAGTCGTGTCTGAAGAGAATCCTGTGGTGGCCTATTGACTTCGTCGTCTTTTAGCTTGCCTCTTGTAATTGAGTTCCGCAGAGTCCCAATACAAAGACCAACAGTAATCCACAAGCATTTCTTCATTTCAACGGCCCTGATATCTTTGTTCCATAACAGAAATGTCCTGATGGAATCTCTCCCCAAGTTCATCACTAACAGCTCCACAGCTAGGAGGGAAAAAGTCTAGCTGGGAGTGGAGAAAATGGATCTTAAGGGACATGTTACATCCAAGGTTACGGTATTTTTGCAGGAGCACTGTCATCAAATGCTTGTAGTTGTCATCTCTTTTGTTGCCTAAAAATCCATGAACGACACCCTTGAAGGCTTCCCAAGCTTTTTCTTCTTTCCCCTCCAAAGTTTCTGTTATTTGTGGTCGGACAAAAATGCCTTCCTTAACTTTTGCATCACTTAATTTCCAAAATATCTCTCTGATTGTGTTTTGTTATTTGACAGGTGTGCCAACTCCCAAAAAATTCCCCCAAATTTAAACTCTTCTCTCTAAAATTTGAAATGTCACTTTATCTTCAAAATAAGAGGTAATGTACCACTTTTATGGTGATTTTTTAATTCAGCTGATGAAAATACATGTAAATTCTCTATTTTTAAGCCCTAAACATTCTCATTAATGCCCAATAATTATTAGACAATAGACAGTATTAACATGCACATATACTCCTTTAACTTTTCCTAATTATGCTTGCTGGAGGTTTTCCGTGAATCTCAAAACATGTTTCAGGGAAATGTACGTATATAAGATGTTTTGGTTGATACAGAAATTAAAACCCATTAAAGTGTGTGTAATCAAATGACAGTTACGCCACTATGGTAACTTTTAAAAAAAACACAGCTATAATCTTGCAACATTGGAAAATGTTCTATATTTATGTATATGAAACTAATTTGTTATAAATTTTATTCCCAGCTGCACTGTCATTCAACAGCAAACAACTTTTCTATTCATTACTAAACGTACTAAGCTTTTCCTCTGTATAAAAAGCTTTTTCTAACAAATTCAGCCAGATCCCAGTAGCTTTATTACACCCAAAAGTAAACTAAATTAAAGGACTCAAGGGAAAAGAGAAACTAGATTCTAAATTGTGTTCATAAACAAGCTTTTAGTTTTGTCAACAAGCAGTGATGAACTGTAGATTTTAATGGACTGTCCGTTGCTACAGAAAGCGTTTACTTATTCATGTTAATGTTGTGTTATATATGAATGAGGGATGCTGCTCACTGTGTAATCCGGACTGGTGCACTTTGTGGACGACACAATTAACTAAGCATTAACAAATAAAACTATAATTGATATTTTGATTAAATTTCTAATTAAATCTTACAATTTAATGTCATTTCTGTTCTCTCTAAATAATTTTCAACCTTAGCTATTATGATACAATTTATGTTATTAATTAATATGGATCATTTAAAGTGTTAATATTGATATGTATTGCTATATCTCCTTCTGCAGGCAGAAACCCTTAGCCTGAATTGTGCATATGGTTGGCATGTGTCATTTTGGAGATGTTTTTGTCCTTTCCTCGCTCCTTTTAACTTTCCATGCTCTCGCACGCCAAATTACTTCATTGTTATAATATTTTCACACTGACGAGGCCGCTCAAAGACATTTGTCCGCTACTTACATGACCAGTCCACTCTCCAATGTTTTTTCTCCTCTTCTATACTAGCTGAAATAAGAGTTATCTCTTCAGTTCTAAGAGACAGTTTTTTCGTCTATAAGTCCAATTCTTCAAAACTGTGCTGTAATCGAAATACATTATTTGTAAAGTGTATAACTTTTTTGAATCTCTACAAATCTACTTGGAAAGTTTAAGCGATTTATTTAGGGAGGTGCAAAAATAATAGCAGAAGCACGTTAGAGCAGTAAAATGAATAGAAAGACCATATAAAATAACTGAAAATTTTGAGCCCTGCAGCCGTAATTCTTCCCTCAAAAACATAAAAAATATCACATCTCAAATACCAGTCTCATATTTATATTGTTTCCATAAAAGCACAATATATTACTCTTTTCAAGAGTTTTATGATCGTGGTGAATATCTAGATTTAAGAGTTTAAAAGGGTTTTAAAAGACAGAAAAGACTACGCAGACTGTTACAAGATAGCCGGTCGCGGTAGCGTAGATGGTAGCATGTCCGGCTTGCGTTCAAGAGCTCCCGTGTTCGAATCTCGGTCAGGATGAGTTACCTGGATAACTTTTTTCCGGGGTTTTCCCTTACTTTTAAAGACGAATGTCGGGTAACTCTAAGCTCTATGGACCCCGGATTTATTTGAGCATCATTTCATCCATTTCATTCATCGTCCGATATGACTTGACGTTGAAGAACGTAAATTACAACCACAAAATATTACAAGATATTTCAAGAATTACACAAATATATTTAAAAAAACAAACAGGATTAGTTTTAACTATTTAAATGATTTTACTATCTCAAAATATTCCGTTTTAGCGTTAGCACATTTTTGCATTCGATGTAATCGTCCTTAGAGCAATGCCACTCTTCAGGAATCAGGTTTTCATCCGTAAAAATGGCCCAACATGTCAATTCCATGATGCAAAATAAAGCTCTGGAACTATTCACAATACTGCACTGTTCTCCCATGTTCTGTGGGTGTTAATTCATGCACGACTGACACATTATATGGGTATAGATTGAGTTATTTTTTACGGAACCATAAGAAACATCACATTGTTGATCACTTTTCTCATTGATTTCTATGGACTTTTATGCATTCTATCCGATATATATGACAGAGTTTCTTCTGCTAGCACATGGAGTCTACCACTTCTAGCAGCATCGTGCACGAATCCTGTAACCCGAAATGTATTAATTAAATCACGCACAGTATCTCGGTAGGTAATTTTGAATTAGGAAACTTGGCTACGAAATTTCGCTTCACTTTCTCCTTGTTGTTTCCATGTTCACTAAAAACGTTTTCCACTTAAAAGACACGTTTCTCGGTAGAATACATTTCTGTCATCTCAAACACACGTCAGAACACAAATACAGTAAACCAAACTATCCAGCACAGCAACCAACTGGCAGCCGTTCAGTACTTGCTGGAAACAATAAGATCTGGTTCGGAATGGAATGCACAAAATTAGGGATGCCAAACTTTTCTCGAATAGTGAGATAGTACCCCAGTGTGGAGGTTATCGTAATACTTCATCTCATGACGAAAAAGTGGCTCCGTGCATATGTTTTAATTTTGGAAACAAAAAGTATATCACAAGGTAATCTATAAATCTTTATGGTGGAGGATCCATAATACTGATCTTTAGGACGTTCAAATAATCAGTTGTTAGTTTTTCTGTATGATACACCGGTCGACTCTCACCAAGGCGGCCCTGGTTCGATCCCAGGCGACCGCAAAATGAGATTTGTGGTGAATAACAGGGCGCTCTGGCGGGTTTTCTCCGGGATCTCCGGTTTCCCCGCCATCTCAGCCCACCAGTGCTCCATCTGCATCTTATGTGTCATCGGTGTCATCGCCTGCATTTCCGCATGTAGTAAAAGCGAGCATTAAATACTACCCATTTCATTTCATTTCATTTTATGAAGATGCCTTGCCATGATGTAAAATCGTGTTACTTTTTTCAAGAATTTTTCAAACATTTCCTTTAAACATTTGAGTACTACCTGGTACTAATACTGTATAGCAATATAACAATATAACATAGGAGAAAAAAGCTAGCATTCATCATCTTAACAAGTAGTGAGATTTTTATAGACCTAGATTCTGTTCGAAAGACCCATTGAACCGATTGACGTTTCTTCTCAGGATTATAGCAATAAATCCAAGGTTTATCACCAGTAACGATACTCTAAACCAAAATTGAGTGCCCCTTCGGAATTTTGCATAATTCTAAGTCGGGAGTTTCAGCGTGCATGACACAGTATTTGATCTCTATAAAATCTCGTTATCCGGCCTAGGAGGAGGTTTGTAGGCCTTAGGAGGATGAGCCAGTTGTAAGAGTCGCCACAGGAGAGTTTAAATCTGTAGCTGTTAAGGACTTTCTCCTCTGTTATCGTCTTTCTTCAGATACAACCACTCTTAGTGTCCTCTAAATTCACTCCACCCTCCCGGGGCGCACCCAGACCTTCAGCAAAATCAAACATGTCTCAGCAAAGCGAGAAACGAATCAAGCGTTTACCCAGTCAAGAGTACGGTCACAGAAGATTTCATAAGCGGAAGTGTTAGATGTATCTACCGAACTTTGTCATAATTGCTGGCATTTCCTAAGCCATGGCACTTTTGGCATAATCTATCTCAAACAAAAATGCATGAGGATTTGCGATTCTTACCGAATACTCCACATTTTTCCATCGCATAATTTTTTTACGAAAATAATCATTTGCAATCATTTTTTGCATGTTGAAAAAATTCTTCCTTAATTTGAAACGTAGGGAAACGTATATAGGTATTGAATATAAATGCGAATATGTTAATGGTACAAAAGCTCGTGTGAATGCACAATTTTCATCTTGAAAACTCGCAGGCATGCACTTATCATTTCACCCTTTCCAAAAATGTGGGAAGACAACAAATGATTATATATCTTTGGTACTTGGTGGCAAGCCGATGTATAAATAAGCTTTAATAATACATTGCTTATACTTAGGTGCTTATCCATATTTTGCACGCTTATTGCAAGGAATCAACATGTTTATATTGATTGCAAAGTGTTTAAATTTATTAAAAGCTTCCACTAGCTTTCTTTCTCTTTCCCTAAAAATTCTTGTTGTCAGAGCAGATAATAATTCTTGTTTAAAATAAGTAACTACATCGCTATGTGCAGCATTTCCTTAATCTGAACATAACTTATTCTGTAACTCTTCCACTCCCAGCAGCTCCACGCGACTGCTACATTCTCAGAATCTCTTGGGGACAGAATGTACTTGAGGAAGTGTGTGCTTATGTGGGTAGGAAATGCAAAATAAAATTATTTCAGAAGGCCTTGCTGAAAACGGTCTCTCCGTCCTTCAGATTTACGGTTTGTTAGAGCGACTTTCCTACCCCCACACGGGCGCCACAAGAACCAACAGATGAAAAACGCGGCGCGATGAACAAAAACAATGGAACGTTCGCATTACTAGACTGGAAGACGTCTTCTTTTGTCATAGACGAGGAGGGAAATGTATTCTTTGCTTGCGCAGCCGGCACAACGGTTTGCTAGTACTTGATTTTGCTGTGTACATTGTAGAAAACTTTCTTTTCTCTCCCCTGTTAGTGGGGTAGAGGCAGGGTAGGCGAGTTTGGTTTATAAGTACCTCGTAATTTTGGAACATCTGTCACAGTAATTAACGTTTGAATAACTTTTTAAAGCTAAAACTTGAATTCAGAAATAAATAAGCACTTCTGTCTTAATTAATCCTTTCAAAATTGTAACAATAGGTTAATTTTCATTAAAAACCCTATTCTATAACTATGTTGCCTTGTTAGGGTATATAAAAAGTGGATATATAAACGCCCACCTCGGTAGCGTGGTGAGATGGCAATTGGCGGCTGATTGAGGATCAGCACGTTGTGTGTCATATGTGTACCTGTCCTAGACGGACTTAACCACTTAATGACAGGATACGTGAGGGTTTTGTAGGTTGGCGAATTTAGTTTAGGTGGATGGTCGGTAGCGTGGTGGTAGCGTGTCTGCCTCACGTTCAAGAGGTCCCGAGTTCGAATCTCGGTCAGGGTGAGTTACCTGGTTAAGGTTTGTTCTAAGGTTTTCCCTTATCCTGAAAGACGAATGTCGGGTAACTCCAAGTTCTATGGACCCGGGCTCATTTGAGCATCATTTCACCCATTCCATTCATCGTCCGATATGACTTAACGTTGGAGGACGTAAATTACAACAACAAAATGGATATACAAAAGTGTTACATACGTTAATTGTGCTCCATCGATTCTCGTGCTCGTATATTCAGAATATAATGGAATGTGGAATTTAAAAATCGATTTTTAGTTTGTCTCTTAGGCATATTCTCTGTAACATTTGACTTCAATGGGGCCCAAATGACCTTGTTGTCGACGGGCCCTTAAACACCACACTCACTCACTCAACATTTGACTTCAAGGTTCTTCATGTCTTTAAATCATACTCAAAACGTAGTTTTACACAAATAAATGATATTTGAATACTTTCAATTTAGATACTATTAAAGAAATTTTACATTGACGGTAAACGTATTAAGTTAGCATGGAATTCAAACTTCCGTTTTTTATTAATAAATAAATCATATTTATTTGTGTAGATCACTTCTGTTGCAATCTTCCCGGTTTTCCTTCTTTCACTTTCCGCTTTGTCATTTATTTTAACTGTTTATGTTAACTGGTGTAATTTCTTATTATACATTCCATTAAACCAAACTCTTCCATATCCAACCGCCTAGACAATTGCATGAATTCTTTCTGTTTTCTTTCATTGTTTCATTCTTTCCACTTTCACCCACTGCTTCTAAAATAGCTCTACTGTCATTTCTATTTCCCATACCCCTCTTAAATGCATCCAAGGGTTATCTCATTTCGTCGCAACATTTAAGTATCCGCACTATGCAATGTTTCACTTTATACAAATCACTGATTATAATGTATTAATTCAGCATAAAATACGTCCTATTAAGGTTCTGATTTTCTCATATATTTAAAAAAAGTTCATAGGAAAATTTGGCTACTTTACAATCAAAATGCCAGCTTTAAAAAAACCTGTGTGATTGGACAAATGCATACTTTGAATGCCTTCTAAAGTACCTTCTGGGCTGTCTATTTTAATGTTTACTCGGATATTAATCTTTTAGAAATTTACAAGCTTTTAGGCTCGGAAATAATTTTAATTGCGTTTTTTAAGAGCTAGGTTTATAAGTATGCTCTATTTTCGGATAATAAAGGAACTAAAAAAAGAAAAAAGTCATCAGAATTCCCAAAATTATTAAGGTATTTAAATCCTCTCATTTTACACATCCTTCATACCTTAGATTTAAAAGTGTGGCTTCACTCTTAGATTATATGCATTCTAAGGCGCTTTCATTGTTAAGCCCTTGGTTTATATGTTAAGGACTGAGATACGTTTTTAAAATTGTTTTATTTTCAACTGTCCAGAAGTTATTAAAATAATAAATTGGAACTTAAGAGTTCATTTGTATAATTACTGCAAAAACATTAAATAAATTAGCACTGTTACACGCACACCCAGAGAGAGAGAGAGAGTATATATAAGAGTATATAGGATGTGTGTACACATATAGAATAGAATATCTTAAATGGTTAACGAAATAAGTGTGTCTGAAAATCCAAGAAAAAATGCTTGCGTTACAATTGAATTTATTTAACTACCTGAACTGTCTGAGTTTACGGAACCTACTTTTGATACAGACATTTGGGTTTCAAATCCCTCCAGAACTTTTGCATTTTTTCATATAATCCTCAATCTTCCTAAATGGAAAATGCCGATTACGTTTTTCCACTTAATTTTCTTTCCTAACTATAATTTAAATAACTTATATCTATGGTACGATATGCAATAAAAACTAGTGTTAAGTATTACCAAAAATGTACCACCTCCCCTGAAAAATCCATAATTATGTTGGTGGATCTCAACCGTGTTAATTGTGGAAAACCTCTTAAGTAACTAATGAAACTAAAAGCTAAATTTCTTTCTTTGTTTTTCTTTATTTTATATTGCTGATTCCGTAAGCTTTATGTACGCTTAATTATGAAAAAAAATTTCAGTTCGAGGAAAGATAGTTTCAGCTGATATCGTCATATTAAAAACCCTCCCCACTTCTTCCTTCCTACCATCTTTCAAATCATTTGATACATTCTCTCACATCACTGTTAACCATGTAACTCAGAGCCAAAGAAACACAGTGATATTTTTACACTAGTTATTGTTGTAATTGATTTGATTGTCATGCGCGCTAACTTTGAGTATGAGACTTGTGACACCATATTCGTCTTTCAGGGTTTTATGAGTTGTATCATTTGAATATGAACTCAAGTTAACGTTTCAACTAGATTGACGTTTATTCATCAAAAAATTATACGAAATTGTGAAATAAATATATCATTAGCGATATAGTTATTTTACAGCATTAAAATTATTTGTGCTTTTAATTAAATTAACATTCGAATGTAATTTCTTATAGTATTATTTTCATACAGCTTCTTATTTTCTTGTTTATTTCAAGAAGGCAAGCATAATTCATTTTTATGTACACGTTTGTTGTTTTACAGAACCGTAGTTATTGCAACATTTAGGCGATGATACACATTTTTGTAATGATATTTGATATTGATTGTCTGTTATGATTTATTAAAGAAGTGGGATACTTTATTTTTTCAAGTTAAGTTACACTCATTTAAGTCGTGACTTCTTCTCGATGCAATTATATGGGTGGAGGATTAACTAATTAATTACATTCGGAGTGCATTTCTCACAAGTAGATAGGAAATTAGATTAGAGGTAAATTAGATAAAGGAAGGGATATTAGGCACTTCAACCCGCAATTGGATCTTTTGTGTGTACACACCCGGGAGGAATGGATGAGGGGACTGCAGGAGATGTATGAGCTGCAGCAATTGGCGACAATGATACGCAGTTCGCTAGCAGTTACTGGTTTGACCACCCAGCTGGGAGGCGCTCGGCGGCGATCCTCCCAAATGACCGAGGCTGTTTCACAGGTCCTCTCCAGCATGAAACATAGAAAATATTATTTGGCAGTGGAGGCTTCTCGAACGGCCACTATCTGATGTAGCTGAGAAGTTCCAAATCACCAGCATCTGCGCCATCTGGTCACTATCGACCGATACACAGCCAACATTCATCCTGTAACAGAAAGAGGAAGACGAAATTACAATAAATGGGACTTCAGCATTTGCCTAGCTGACTAGCGAAAAACTACGGAAAAGCTGATAGTTGGTGTGTTCGGTTTCCAGGAATCGAAATCGGGACCTCCTGAATGCGAGCGTCATGCGATATTCCAAAGTCATCTCTAGGTATATTAGTTCATTGCTCCATTACTTTCAGTTCTACACTAACATTTCTAAAATTACACTTTCACATTATTCTTGACCCTTCATCTTACTTTCACTTGGTTGACGTGATTATTTCGCTCAGCATTACATCTACCACCTGCCTTGAAAAGTCTGTCGCTTTTCCCTTCCCGTTTCTGTGCTTCTGGGCCAAATATTTTCTTACACATTCGTATCATATTTATTTGACAAACTGTACATTAATTCTTTTTAAAATTTGAAATCTTGTCCATATTTAAGATTTCGCTTCACAGTAGTTTACTGTTTCCAATTTTTTATGAACTGCCTATGTTGATTCTTTAACAAATGTTATTTTACTCCTCTATAAAAATTTGAAGTGTTTAACGCCCGCTTTTACTACATATGGCACTGCATGTGGTGGCATGATTATACATGAGGTGATGATGGAGCACTGGTGGAATGAGATGGCGGGGGAAACCGGAGATCCCGGAGGAAACCCGCCCCAGCGCCGTGTTGTCCACCAAAAATCTCACTTTTCGTCACTTGGGATCGAACCCGGGCCACCTTGGTGAAAGCCATGTGATAGCTTCTCTTCTCTATAAGCTTTTAAATCATTCCTATATACACAAAACTTATCATTAATATGGCAATCTTTATCAAATTAATTACCCCTCCATGGTTTTTCCCAAATATGTACGTCAAGGAAAGAAATATTAGGTTTGGGCGTAATGAATGTTAAACAGCTCGTTAAGCTGAAGGAAAAACGTGCACTGATTCTTGAGAGATTGAGAGAAATTCTCTTAAGTGACTACATAATACCATAATTCTATCTACCTTTAACGACTTAACTTTTGCTCCGAGGTTATCATATTTATTGGTAACAAGACCCTTTGCAACCCTTTCCAATACTTCGATTTCCTTTACACGTTCCTTCATGCTGCACGATCCCTTCTGAAACACCTTATCTGCATATCTAATTAATTAGTCTCGCAATCTCCTATCCCAGAGGTTAATTAAATCAAATCAAAGAAAGCGAGAATAGGGTTGAATCAAATTGCTGAGAGGTACAACAGAACCGGTGCCAACATTTGGTACTTTGTTCTTCGAGGTTATTTCCGTGAAGAAGAAAAATAAAGAAAACGTTGGGATTATTTTTATTTCAGCTGCAGCATTTATGTCTCATAAAATATGATCTCTCTCATTTAAGTATTCCTTCTAGCATAACACGTTCAATACAGAGATTTTAAACAGTTTTACTATTTCTCCCAAAGTGCGACGGTTACCTATGGACTCACAGAGATGTAACCTTGTTCCTTTCTTTATCATAAACGTACTTCTTTTGCTTTCTCTGCTAAGTATAGAAGTAGAAGATTTTGATTTTCTCAAAAGTGCCTAAACTATTTTGATTATCCTACTAATTCTCTTAATCATGTCAAATTAAATGCATGATTTAATTTTTCCACAACAGGTAAACAATTTTAACTGTTTAGCCTGAAGTGTGTCATATTTTTAAAATGAAGATATAAATAATAACAGCAAGACTCAGCAACACTTACGGTACCATAAAAAGATATCTGAAGCCCGCTAGAAAGAAAGAAAACTAAAATTTTACAAAGTAATGACAGTGACCACGTTCTTATATGCTTCAGAATGTTAAACACTTCATAAAAGCGAAGAAAGGCAAATAGAAGCTGCAGAAATGAGATTCCTAAAGAGTGTTGCAGGTTACGCATTATTTGATGGAAAGAGAAGTACTGAACTTAAGATCAGAATTTGGTACGTTCAATTTAATAGAGAAGTGCGCCATGGCCATGGTTAGATCCCTAGGGCTCTCACTTAGGCGACATGGGTTCGATCCCAGGTGATCGAAAAGTGGGATTTGTGGTGGACAACATGGCGCCGGGGTGGATTTATTCCGGGTCCTCTGCTTTCCCCACCATCATTCCACCAATTGCTCCATGATTCATCTCATCATCTTAGGCATCCCTCAACCCTGGTATCTGAGGTCAAATGCTTCGACTCTCTCGCGCTGAGGGAACCCGAGCGACTCCTAGCACCACCATTGGAGATGTAGGGAAGAAATATATAGAGAGAACCAACTGAAATAAAATACTACAACATACTAAAAGTATTGTTGAATTATAATTTCAAAGAGAAAAGAAGCATTGACAGACCAAGGCAGAAATGGTTACAACATATCAGTGTTTTGAGACCGGAACAAGTATTTTTAGGCTTAAAGCCTCTATATATATATTTGTAATTTATGTCCTCCAACATTTAGTTATATCTGACGAATAAATGAAATGGGTGAAATGATGCTCAATTCGTCCGGGGTCCATGGTGCTTAGAGTTACCCGACATTCGTCTTTCAGTATAAGGGAAAACCCCGGCAAAAAACCTTATTCAGATAACTCATCCTGACCGAGATTTGAACTCGGGACCTCTTGAGCGTGAGGCGGACATGCTACCATCTGGGCTACCTAGGCGGGCTTAAAGCCTGTAGATGATGATGATGATGATGATGATGATGATGCTGATGACGATGACGACGACGATGATGATAACTATTATTATTATTATTATTATTATTATTATTATTATTATTATTATTATTATTATTATTATTATTATTATTATTATTATTATTATTATTATTATTATTATTATTATTATTATTATTATTATTATTATTATTATTATTATTATTATTATTATTATTATTATTATTATTATTATTATTATTATTATTATTATTATTATTATTATTATTATTATTATTATTATTATTATTATTATTATTATTATTATTATTATTATTATTATTATTATTATTATTATTATTATTATTATTATTATTATTATTATTATTATTACTATTATTATTATTATTATTATTATTATTACTATTATTATTATTATTATTATTATTATTATTATTATTATTATTATTATTATTATTACTATTATTATTACTATTATTATTATTATTATTATTATTATTATTATTATTATTATTATTATTATTATTATTATTATTATTATTATTATTATTATTATTATTATTATTATTATTATTATTATTATTATTATTATTATTATTATTATTATTATTATTATTATTATTATTATTATTATTATTATTATTATTATTATTATTATTATTATTATTATTATTATTATTATTATTATTATTATTATTATTATTATTATTATTATTATTATTATTATTATTATTATTATTATTATTATTATTATTATTATTATTATTATTATTATTATTATTATTATTATTATTATTATTATTATTATTATTATTATTATTATTATTATTATTATTATTATTATTATTATTACTATTACTATTACTATTACTATTACTATTATTATTACTATTATTATTATTATTATTATTATTATTATTATTATTATTATTATTATTATTATTATTATTATTATTATTATTATTATTATTATTATTATTATTATTATTATTATTATTATTATTATTATTATTATTATTATTATTATTATTATTATTATTATTATTATTATTATTATTATTATTATTATTATTATTATTATTATTATTATTATTATTATTATTATTATTATTATTATTATTATTATTATTATTATTATTATTATTATTATTATTATTATTATTATTATTATTATTATTATTATTATTATTATTATTATTATTATTATTATTATTATTATTATTATTATTATTATTATTATTATTATTATTATTATTATTATTATTATTATTATTATTATTATTATTATTATTATTATTATTATTATTATTATTATTATTATTATTATTATTATTATTATTATTATTATTATTATTATTATTATTATTATTATTATTATTATTATTATTATTATTATTATTATTATTATTATTATTATTATTATTATTATTATTATTATTATTATTATTATTATTATTATTATTATTATTATTATTATTATTATTATTATTATTATTATTATTATTATTATTATTATTATTATTATTATTATTATTATTATTATTTTTATTATTTTTATTATTATTATTATTTTTATTATTATTATTATCATCATCATCATCATTATTATTATTATCATCATCATCATTATCATCATTATTATCATCATTATTATCATCAATATTATCATCATCATTATTATTATCATCATCATTATTATCATCATTATTATCATCATCATTATTATCATCATCATCATTATTATTATTATCATCATCATCATCCGTCATCATTATCATCATCATCCATCATCATTATCATCATCATTGCTATTGTGATTGTGATTGTGATTATTATTATTTTTATTATGATTATTATTTTTATTATGATTGTTATTTTTATTATTGTTATTATTTTTATTATTATTGTTATTTTTTATTATTATTGTTATTATTTTTATTAATATTGTTGTTATTTTTATTATTACTGTTGTTATTTTTATTATTGTTATTATTTTTATTATTGCAATTATTATTAGCATTATTATTAATACATAGACTAAATATTTTTATTTTAACTTTTTCAATTTAAATTTACATATTTATTATAATACAATAAAAATAAACCAAAATTAACTGGTATCCAGGAACTATAAATGGTATCGAGCTACTAAAAAAAATCGAAGTTAAGAAACTCTAAATTGCATACTATAGGTACTGGTACCAGTAAAAAATCTAGAATAAGTGTATAGTTAGACATGTAAAGTTTAAGTTATACTAACCAAGCATTTTCAATTACCAAACACATGACAATAATTTTAATGTAATCAATAAGCAAATTTTTAAACTTATCTCTAGAGATTTCAGGATGACATCAACAATGAAGCCATTAACTGGCTACCTGCGCCATCGTCAGCCAGGGGTGCCGGGAATGATAACCATAGAGGGCGATAGGCAGAACTAGTTCCGTAGCAAAATTTACAGTCCAGCTGCCACGTGCCAACTGACGCCGCCTAGGCCAATATGAAATAATTACAGAAAAAAATTATGAACAGGAAATTCATACTAAAAGAGAAACCAATCCTACACTTTTCTACAGATCTGGGGAAAACATGGAAATACCTATGTTTATCGAACCAAGGAACCACCGAATGTAAACCTTACACTTTAGCGTTAAGCCACCTTGCTCAGTTTATTCTTGTGAAACGTTTGTTGTAAATTAAAATATTAAAATAACAACATTATGTGTCAACAAATTAACTAATTCCATGAGCGTGTAAGAATTCAAAAAGAACACGGTGTTCATGTCAAGTAGTATATATTTCTCAGCGACTCATTCCCGTGCGAACAAGTTGATATTATCGTTCTATTAAATAAAGTGTGAGTATTAAATATTTCATGCGGTGTAGGTGTTAATTTAGCTAAGTGGGCAACGGTTTCCTGGGAAGGTTGGCCGATTAATCACATTTCCGGCAGCGTTTGCGTGCCGTATCGCTGTACAGCGATCTCTAACCACCAGCTATCAAGTTTAGAACAAGCTTGGCACACTGCTGGCCGTTACTTCGGCTAATGGATTCTGAACACAATAAAAGACTACAAAGTATATGGACTCACAACTTTGTGTCCATATCCTGGACCAGCTGACATTCATCTTACCTATGAAAATATAAGAATCCACACATTTCCTTTGTTTGCTTTGATTTTTTATCACGTATATAGTGTTTGAAGAAGGTATTGTATTCCACCCAGAGATTACATAGAGAAATTTCACTGATAATGCATGCTTTGAATTACCCTAAATGAATTAAGAATGCAAATCTTTATAGTGAACGATACCTTTCTGTGTATGTGTGAATAACATAAACGCAAAACCAACAGTTCTACCTATCGCACTCGACCCACAGTCTGACAAAGGATTTCATTTACAAGCCCACGGGAACTATCTTCCCTGATTCGAGCCCTTCCCGTTAAGAAATCTCCCGGGCACGACTTGGTTCCTAACATTGTTATCAAGAAGCTCACCAAAAAATCCGTTGCATACTTGTCATCCATCCTCAATGCCTGTCTACGCCTCGGCTATTTTCCTCGCACTTGGAAGTTTGCCCATATAGCAGTCTTCCATAAGCCCAATAAACCCAAACACCTCCCCGAAAGCTATCGTCCTATAAGTCTGTTGCCGACCCTCTCCAAGCTGTTTGAAAAAGTAATTCATGGTCGTCTTCTGTCTTACTTTAAACATAACAATGTTCTTCCGCCTTATCAATTTGGATTTCGTCACAAACATTCCACTACCCATCAGCTTTTACGATTAACTCAGTTAACGGCTTCGAGGCCCATCAGTATAACACGGCTGTCTTACTTGATGTGGCACAGGCATTCGACAAGGTTTGGCATGATGGTTTGCTCCTTAATCTCTACCGCATCGGTCTTCCTAATTCCTTATCACATCTAATCCACAGTTTCCTCCACGACCGCAGCTTTACAGTACGCATTGGTGGAAAGCTTTCATTCCCACGTAGTATTACCGCAGGTATCCCACAGGGTTCTATCTGTACAATATATACATTTTTGATATTCCTGACTTAGCTCCGACT
This sequence comes from Mantis religiosa, assembly GCA_030765055.1. Taxonomy (NCBI): domain Eukaryota; kingdom Metazoa; phylum Arthropoda; class Insecta; order Mantodea; family Mantidae; genus Mantis; species Mantis religiosa. The sequence continues at coordinate 69,114,878 of CM060955.1, read as the reverse complement.
TCTTTAGCTCTTTACGCTGGTGACACAGTACTATATTATTCTCATGTTAATCTCCAGCACACACAAGTAGTATAACTCTCTTTAGATCGTCTAACTCACTGGTTCAGCACTTGGCGGATCTCATTGAACCCTCAGAAAACCGAAGCTAAATTCTTCACTCTTCGCCGATATACTCCGCTTACTCCGTTGCGTCCCTACAGGAACAATGTCCCTTGGCTCCCTACTACAACTCCCGTTAAATACCTTGGAGTGCTTTTGGACACTGGACTGACCTGGCGTGCTCATATCGATCGTCTTATATAACTAGCCTCCGGGCGACTTTCAAAACTCTCACATCTGTTGCATCGCCGTTCCAGCCTCGGTCTACAGTCTTCATTGTTACTCTACAAATCGCTCGTTCGTCCGCTTATTACATATTCCTGGCAAGTTTGGGGGGCCGCACACATGTCATTTGCGTCGTCTTCAGGTTATACAGAATCGCTTCATGCGCATCGCTACCAACGCTCCATGGTTCATCCGTATTCAGCAACTCCATTACGAACTAGGACTGTTACCTCTTCACGACTACATTCGCAGGATCGCTCGTGGTTTCTTTTCCACGCTGCAAGAAGTTCCAGGAGTTGTGCATTATAACATCGGCGTCCGCACGCGCCAGCCCTCACGCTTGAAGAGGAGACTACCACAGGACCTGCTTCTAAGTGATACCTCTGACACGAGCGATTCTAGTGCTTGATATCTATCTTACATCTTCAATATTGACATAATTTCTCAAAGAGTATTATTGGAGTTCTAGCTTAATGTAGTTAGGGGTGGCCTGTTAGCCTACCCCTGAGTGTTATTGTTCTTATTGTACTGTTACCTTCTTTTCACTCTGATCTGTAAAGCATTGTACTGCTGATCGATCAATACAAAATTATATAAAAACCAACAGTTCGGTTAAATACCAAACTTGGTAGTAAGTTCCATCTTTAAAGGATGCGATGCAAAGGTTTTCAAGAAAATCCCGTAAGTCATATTGCCCTTTAGATGTGAAGTTTTCAAACACCTCCATGTTTAAAAGAAACAGCTCTAATGATTTTAAGTACCATGTACTTCTGATATTTTATGAAAAAAGAGACGAATTACCTGGAGTAGCTTCTGAAGCCATCTTCATTCTTGACAACCGTTGCTTACCTATTAAACCTTAAGAGATAGACCAAATTCTACCAAAAGAAGTAGATCCTTTAAGACACACAATTTATGTTAAATACTTTTTGTTGTTCTCGAAGTAAACCACTTCTAAAATACTCCTTGTTATTTGAATTTTCCGGCATTTATATTTTTTCTAACAGTAACACGTTATTGTATTTTTATAACGTGGCCAATGAAACAGAAAGGAATTTTAAAGCCATAATGTAGCTACCAAGTTAAAATACTTGGCTATTGTTTAAAGCCTTTTTAATCATCCTGTATACTAATATTCAAACTTTAATTTACACTAAAAGTAAGGGAAGTACCGGAGTTCTCTCAGCGTAATATCTTTTACGTGTTGAAACAAGTGTTTCTGTATATTTTATCTATTTTATTTTACGACTGACCAATGTAGTTTTGGAAACTTTGTTCTCCATCATAAATCGTCTATTGTATTTTGAGAAGGACCGTAGACGTTCGTGCTTTGAATTTAAGCGTCTAAGCCAATAACTTTTTTATGGAGTGTGTCTGATACAGAAGCGGTATCACTGCTTTCGGCTGAGCAGTTCCCTAATGGTAATCCAATGCGGTCACATACGGCACTGGACCAGAAGCCAGTAAGTTTTTCATCCATGGAAATCTTTCAAAAAACAATCACCTTCCGCGAAGGAATCTCTTCTGGTAGCAGTCGTTAGGCTCAACTGCGCTGAGGCACTTCTATAATATACTGGAATACTTATTATTTCAGTAATACGAAACATAATATTTATTTTAACGGTACAGTTTCTAACGATTACGTTTATGATAAATTTTCAAATCAAAGTTTCTTTAGTGCTTTACATATTAGTGTTCAACTACGATTTCACATTATAAACTTATAATAAACACTTCATACACTGCGATTACAGCGGGAACCCCTTGAGGAAAAAGAGATGCAGTGAATAAGCCCAGAATGTTACATGCCTCAAGCAGACATGTCACGCGCTGAGGATTAAAATTATTCCTGGTTTGAAGTCGTATGATCCATTAAAACAGTCAGTCCTCCAGTGACCACTTGAAGAAAGTATCTGGGATATCCGGCATCAGCTCAAGTCAGAAACACGGGGAAAATGTGAAATTAAAGGGAAGTAAAGATAAACTACGCCATCATCGCCTACCAACCTTGAAAAGAGTAACAAAAATTCAAGGCAAGAATGGTGATCGACAGTATTCGACCCGGACATTTGGAATGCGAACATTACCTCGGAGCATCTTGCTTGGCAATAACTGGTTACACAGATCTACAAATTTTTGTACTAATTTTTGCACAGAAAATGAACGTAGGTATCGTAAAATAACATTTACATGTACCTTAACACAAATAAGAATTATAACTAAACAACAATACTAAATTACAATCTGATTGCCTCAAAATAGTTGTCTATTGCTAATTCTGTACTCCATTATTTTCTTCTCGCAGTACACAGGCTCTGTAGAAGTATATTTAATTTAAGTCGTATCCTCAGCAACTTTTACCCTAGTATCCTGTTTGCAATACCTTTACGTTTTATATGGAATTTTGCAAGCATCCTCAGTAACCGTCAGTGAACATCCTACATTCTTCCTGAAGTTAAAATCTTTCTTATTTTGCATAAGAATACTGTACCTTCTTGTTTTTGTCGCTCATTTCGTTAGATGCTGTCAAGTTCGCGGATTAAAATCTGGCTTACACCAAGGCTTTTAAGTGTGCTTAAAAGTGACAACCGCATGTCACTACATTTACTGGAAGGTAAAGGAAAATCTGTGGGACACAGGAGGTACCGATGTTGTCCTGGTAATCAACAATGTCGTTAACGATCAAAATACGTTTTCTGTTTTCTCTCGTCTTAAATATCAGAAGTCTGAAATTTAAAATAAAGGTAGTAGAAGACAAACCAGCAATTTTATTATCTTCAAAATATAAAAACATTAGAGATCTTCCAAACTATCTTATACATTTTTACTCGATGTTTTCTCTATTGAATAGTGATGTTATATCATTCAACGTCCTTAAGTAATGCACAAAAGTGTTACGATTTATTTTGTCCATAATACAGTAACTTGTATTCTAAATTTTAAGAGAACTTGTTGGGTTTTATCACTTGGTGCACTTAAGTACCAATTAACAGAAGTTATAAACGGTCTCACTAATGCATTTTAACATTAATGTCCAACTACAAACCTTGATTTCTCACAAAGCCTTTCTTACAACTTTTCCATACCAGAAATGGTACATATGATTTAAATATTTACCAATTTAATTAAAATGCTTACCAACTTAACCGTATGTTTCAAAACTGAAAGCAATGCTTTTTAAAGAATGCACAAATTTTTGAAATTAGTAAATACCTTAGCTATGCAAGTACAAAGGTAATCATTTTTGGCTGCTTGGAGGCTAAAATAGAAGTCTTTATCATATGCATTTTATAAAGGCATTTATTGCATGAGTTGAACGTTTTATCTAATTTTGTTAAAAAAATGCATGCTTTTATTATAAGGTGAATATATGCAGTAAAAATTTACAAAGCATTTATTACCTTCACAGGATTTCCTACACCAATTCTTGAACAAAATATTTTTAAAAGGCCTTCCTCTTCTATCCACTCCGCATTAATAGGATAAGTAGAAACTATCTATCATATAAAGTTAACTTTATTTTCATCCACTGAATTTAAAATATTTATTTCTGGTTAAATCTCGATATAGAAGTTTTGGGTGGATGTCATTCACTATTTTCTATATAATGTTCAAGATAGAGAAACTAAAACTGATAATTAAATATAAATTAATTTTTCTTTCACACTAGCCGTGTGTCTATGACGCACTATGAAAGGGTAGAGCCAGACTGAAAAATTCAATGCCATAGCCGGTATTTGAACCAAGGATCTTCTGGTTTCCGTCCAGCCGCTCTAACCATTTGAGCTACTATGGCCAACGTGCCAATATGACATTAAATTCTGCAACTGACTTATGTTTCTCCCGGTAAACCCCTTAGGAGTTCTCATGAACACATGAGACAACTACCTTAATGGCGACTTACTATGCTACAAGTACTTTAAGGCCCTGGCTTTATAGTTCGGATCGCTTTATAGTTCGGACCACATTGTACCTAATAGTAGTCCGAACTATAAAGCCCGGGCCTTAAAGTACTTATTGCTTAGTAAGTCGCCATTAAGGTAGTTGTCTCATGTGTTTATGAGAACTCCTAGTGGTTTCCTGGGAGAAACATGAGTCAGTTGGAGAATTTAATGTCATGTTGGCACGTTGGCCATAGTAGCTCAAATGGTTAGAGCGACTGGACGGAAACCAGAAGATCCGTGGTTCAGATCCCGGCTATGACATTGAATTTTTCAGTCTGGCTCTACCCTTTGATAATTAAATAATAGTGCATTCTAAATTTTTTAACAGTAAAGAGAATTATGTAGCAAATGCTTACCTCCACAAACATATATTCAATATAAATGACGTGTTTTAACAAGTTACGCATTTTTGTGGAGTAGTACTTTGTGTACCTCTTACGGTATAGGCACTGGTTATACAAAACTTTTTAGATTTCAGAGGCTACATAATGCTACAGGTGCTTTCAAGAAATAAAAAATTTTAAGAGAACGTACGTGTAAAGTGGTTTTTTATGTCTCATTCTTAGAAGACATTTTGGTACATAACCGAATGTTTGATTTTTTTTAGTTAAGCTGTTTGTAGACAGACAGTCACACTGTGAGGGAGAGGGAGAGGTGTATTTTTCCAAAAATCATTTTATATCAATCAGAGATTTTAATCAATTTTAGGCATATAAAGGCTTGTTAGCAATTTTTGGAAGGAATGCAGTACTTCCTCTGTTTAATGTATGTACATAGTTAAAAAAAGTAAAACTTATTCATATAGAAACAGAAAGGGTAAAATATAGAGATATTCTCCATATACGTGACATTTGTGACTTTATTATATCGCTCATACCATTAGGTGTAACAAGCGAGGAGTTCAAATTATAGGTTTCGTCTTCACAGAAATTTAGTGCTCCCAGACGCTGCGACAATTACTTTGGCAGCGCTGAGTAGCGTGCTGCCGCACTAACAGGCGCAATACACATCTATCTCAAAATACTGTATTAGATGTGTTTCAAATGGAAAGGTTCTTGTCCTTGAGCGCTATTAGGTGAGCAACCAATCAGAGCCCTGCGGTGTTGTCGTATTGCATTCCCGCTAAGTGGTGTGTGAGGAGCGCCAACCTAATTAATCTGTATGAAATACTATTCGCGCTAAGACAAAATCTCAGATTTTGCCAAAACAGATCCATGTGGAAGGTAGAGAGTAATGTATCTAACATAACCATGAAAACCCAATGTTTTTAGCTTAAATAGTTTATCTAGTACAAATAAAAAGCCACTATTTCCTGTATTATAACAATAAATCACAAAGTAAGCACTGTATGAATATCATTGTTGGTTGGAATGTATGCGTGTGCGTATATTTGTAATTACTCAGAACTGAAACTTAAATGTTTGACATGACGTGATAAAAGAATTACTTTGAAAGGAGAGCGAGAAGAAACAATAAATTTCCTGCTGCCCAGGCAAAACGCGTCTGGTCATACTATATCTTTGTTTATGAATGCTTTGTAATATCTATTTACTCTAGAGAGTTCAAAGTGGTTGGTGTGTATGTATGTACATATACTTTTCATTATTCCGAACTGAAATTTAAGCTACTGACTTGACGTGATAATTGAATTACTGTGAATAATTCAAGGTGTTAAATTCGGTAAAGAGCAAACACTTCATTTCCTGTTAGCTTGAGGAATGCTGTATGCTTATGTTTATGAATGAATGCTGGATAAGAAGTGTTTATTTACTCTGGAGAGTTCAGGTCAATATCATTCAGTTGTTTTTACACAACAGTAGAGTAAGAGTTAAATAGTGCAATAGCTTCTTGCGCTGAATGTAGTGGCGAGTCAAAAAGGCAGGTATTGCAAAGTCAGGCTCGAAGTATTATTTTTAAGGTGTACAGGTTCTTCAAAAAAATTTCGGAAACAGAAATTAAAAATTAGTTATTGCAAAGAATACTTCCGTTTAAAAACATGGAGAAAGTTTATCAGCTGGATCAACTTGCAATTGAAATGGGACACGAGGTAATACGACTCCCATCTTACCACTGCCAATATAATCAAATTGAGTTTGTGTGGGCTCAAATAAAAAGGGGGGTTGCAAACAGAAATAATACTTTTAAACTGACGGACGTTGAACGCCTTGTTCATGAATAAATTGACAAGGTAATACAACGGAACTGGGAAAACTGCGTAAGACATGCAGAAACCTTCAAGAAGACGATTTTAAGAAATAAATAGCACGTGACGAGACTTTGGAACCTATAGTGAAAAATTTGCAAGACTCAGACGATGAAGACAGTGACAATGACCAATTGTCTCTTAACGGAAGTGAGATTGACAACGATATGGATGAGCCACTGGCAGTTCGATTGGATTAGAAAAACAGGTAATTCGTAAACTACAAATATAATTATAGTATTTAAAAATATACATAATTTGCGAAAATGCTTTTTCCAATTTTTTTTTTTTTTTTTTTTTTTTTTGGCAACTGCATCATTGTAAAAGTTTGTAAAATATAATGTTCTTACCATTAGATCTGCACCAAGCAGACCTGCATGTTGTATGAGTGAGAGAGATAGAAGTAAGCTGGCAACGCTGAATGTGATACGGCATCTGATTAGCTGGACCTCAGAACCCTTCCCATTTGAAATACATAATAGATGTGTATTACTGTTAACTTGAGATATATAGGGGTATATATAAAAACATTATTACATTTTAAGCAAAAAATAATGTTTATTTATAATGAAGTTAAATAATACTATAAGTAGTTGGAACGCTATAATCAATATAAAAAGTGTTTTTGAAGTGTAATTTCCAGAAACCGTGTATTTGAATGCAAAATATATTAAAATATAATACTACCAAATTCATATACTTTGCGTATAGTTGAAAATATTTATATTCCAGTTAGTGTATGAGTAGTTACTTTATAGTCTATATTTATGTTACTTTATATTCTACTTACCTGAAGTACATTAAGAAAGTATTTCATTCCAATCAAAATTCTGCATCGTTATTCCTCGAAAATACAAGTTTAGAATCTCACTGAACCCAAAAGAGAAGGTTTCCACAAACTGTGAGCAGCCTACCCCAAAAAATAAAGTAGTACTAGTAGAACTTAGTATTTACGTTTAACCTTTTCCAACTAAAAATTTCCAATAAACTCTCCGGTCCCAAATTGATAAATATTCGGTATTTCTGAGTTTATCAAAAGAGTATACTTTTTACTAAACTTAACATATATTTTTACTTTATATGAATTTGAAATTTATTGGGAATGTCCCAAATTACCTTCATTCTTAACGGATTGTAGTTGGTAAAACGTAAGTGGTTTATGTCTTATTGCAGAGAATATGTGGATCTCGTTAAGCTATTTAATTTAGGTCAAATATTCTTCTTTTGCAATTAACCATTTCCTAAACATTTCTTGTTATTGCTTTGAATCTTCAAATGGGAAGTATTTCTTTTTATGTGGTTATGTAAACAGCATGCAATTTCAAATATATGAGGTCTGTTCAATAAAGAATTATCACAATTTTTTCCACAACGTACCTTGACTCATCCTCATACTTTTGATAGTCCTTCTCAAAATAGTCTCCCCTGAATGCGATGCACGTGTTCCAGCGTTTCTGCCAGTCTTCAAAGACATGCTGGAAACCATTTTTCAGAGATACTTCAAAATCACCTCCGCAGCCTTCGCCACTGCTTCTGATGATGGATAATGCCTCCCACGAAGGCGTTTCTTCAAGTTAGGGAATAGAAAAAAGTCACATGGGGCTAAATCCGGACTATAAGGAGGGTGAGGGATGCACTTAACGTTGAATTTTGCAAGATATTCAGCAACAACATTGGCAATATGCGGCCACGCATTATTGTGGTGCAGCATCCAACCTGCTTCATGGAAATGGGTTCTTTTGCGCCTGATATGGACTTTCAATACTTTCAGGATATCCCTGTAGTATTGTCCAGTTACTGATGTGTGTGCAGGTACAACATGCTGATAAATCATTCCATGAATATCAAACAATAAGATGACCATAACTTTTCCAGCAGAAGCAACCACTTTTTCTTTTGGGGGGATTGGTGATGAAGTACGTTTCCACACTGAGCTTTGCTGTTTGCTCTCAGGATGAAAATGATGTAGCCAAGTACCTTTAGCAGTGATTACGTTTGAAAGAAACTCCGGATCTTCCTCTAACATGAACTTTAACTGCATGTTACCTCCATTGCAGCGGTAGGCGATACTGAACATGTGTGAACTTGCTTGGTTCTCAAAGGCGGGAACCAGGAGTACCAACAATGAAACAACTACGGCGTGTTTGTATCACATTAAGCTAACAGAATATAATAAGATTGAATTTTAGTGCGAAAAATTATGACCGTAACAAAATTATGATCATTCTTTATTGAACAGCCCTCATAGTATTGTTACCCTGGCGGCAGACTCGCGATGCCGATCAATAAATGGTGGCCGGTGGAGATTCGGGAAACTTCGGGGCCGATCGTTACCGGAAGCGACAGTCAGTTGAGCGAAGTGTTTTTAAAATAAACAGTTTTAGGTTATCTAGCAAATTGTAATGGTGAACAGTGTATTGCTACGAAAATAAAGTACAGTTTTTTGTGTATGTAATCTCGACTTTTTATTTCACGAACCCACAAAGACACAACTGGCGTCAGAAGTGGGATAACGGCCATGGAATCGGCACTGGAAAAGATGTTACACCAAATGGAAGAAACGAAGACAGCCAACGACAACATCGCCGAGAAGATGCAAGAACTGAAGGCCGAAATAACAGCGAAGACGGAAGCGGCAAATAACAACCTGGCCGCGGAAATAACAGCGAAGACGGAAGCGGCAAATAACAACTTGGCCACGACAATGGCCGCAAAGATGGCCAAACTGACCACAGAAATGAGGGCAGCGAACGACAGCCTGGCCACGGAGATAAAAGCGGCAAACGAGGCCCTTGCCGTGAAGTTTGAAGAACAGTTGGCCGGCGTGAGGGATAATGTGACGGAGCTGGGCAAGCGGATGGGCCAAGTGGACGAGCGCGTCGAGGACCTGGCGAGCCGCGTTGACGACCTGGAGGGAAAGGCCGACAGCAGCGTCAAGTCCCTGAACGCCATAGTAGAGGACGTCGTCGGCAGGAAACTGAAGGATTTGAAGGCCGACGCGCCGGGACGCGACACAACATCGGCGCGCGTCAAACTGCCGAAATATGACGGCGCGTCAACATTTGAGGTCTTCCGCCGCCAGTTCGACACAGTGGCCAAGCACAACAGATAGTCACCGGAGGAGGAGGCCACACAGCTAATAGCCAGCCTCCAGGGACGGGCCGCGGAAGTCCTAAACGCGGTGCAGACAACGGCGGCGCCCAAGGGCATCTGGGAGACCCTGGAGAATCGTTTCGGGAACCACCGCTTAGCCGCAGCGTACCGCAGTCAACTAAAGGCAAGGTCACAGCAGCCGGGGGAGACGCTGCAGGAGTTCGCCATAGCGATTGAGCAGCTGGCTAGCAAGGCCTTGGTTGACCTGCCACTGGAGTTCGTATCCCGGGAAGCCGCCTACAACTTTGTCGACAGGGTACGGGACACGGTGATTCGTCAGCGCCTAATGCTCGGCGATTATAAAACCATCCACGAGGCGCTGACAGTGGCATTAAGGGTGGAGGCGGCCAAGGTAGCATCTATCCCGACGTCGAGAACGAGGAGTATCACCTACGCCGGAGACAGAAGACCAGCTGAGGGACGCCGTCGAACACCTAGTGGCCTGTGTTGGGGGTGTGGATAGCCGGGGCACCTGCAGAGATACTGCCCACATCAGGAAGAGCGGCCGGAAAAACGAGTAACGCCCGGCGTGGAGAGGGGCACGTCGGCGCCATTACCACCATCCCCTCGAGTGACAATCCGCGCCGTCAGCCGGCGGATGGATGACAACCTCATCGCGGACGGCTGGGAAAGAGGAAAGCCGTGCCGCGTGCTGGTGGACACCGGGGCAGCCGTGACCATCATCAGACCTGACGTGGCGAAGGGTTTGCCGACGAGGAAACCGAGCCGACCATAGGAGCTTGTGTCGGCATCGGGCGACACCATGCCTGTGGAGAAGGAGGACCTGCTGGAGGTGATCTTGGGACGGAGTGCCGTGCGTCTGTGGGTGTTCGTCGCGAAGGTGGCTGAGGAGGTGATTCTGGGACTGGATGCCCTCAGGAGCCACGACGGTCGACGTCGGCAGGAAGGTCCTACGGCTCAACGGAGAAGAGGTTATACTCCGTCAAACTGAAGAGCGCCTTGGAATCGGTAGGGTCATCTTGAACGAAGACGTGGTTGTCCCCGCGAGGAGCGAGGTGATGGTGACGGCGCGACCGGCAGGCCAGACGGCACGCTAGGTTCAGAGGCTGCAGGAGTACGACTTCACCTCGGAACATCGCAGAGGGAAGAGTCACGGTAACGCGGACGCTATGTCCCGAAGACCCTGTCCAGAAGAGTGCGGCCAATGCACAAGAGTGGAGGAGAAGGAGCGTGCCGCAGCAGTTCGAGTAGTCACGGCAGTGCCTGCGGATGGCTGGGATAGCGCAGGCCTGAGGAGGGAGCAGCTGGCGGACGCAGACTTGGGGCCACTCTTGAGGGAAGTGGAGGCAGGGACGAGACCATCCTGGGCGGACGTCGCACCGAGGAGCGCCACCTACAAGTCTTACTGGGCCCAGTGGGACTCGTTGAAGACCAGAGAGGGTGTGCTGTTCCGGGTATGAGAATCACCCGATGGGAAGACGCAGAGAGAACAGTTGGTACTTCCCCGGAGTAAGGTTCCGGAAGTCTTGGAAGAAGTGCACGCCGATACTTCAGGAGGACACCTGGGAGCGAACCGGACGATTGACAAACTACGGCAGCGCTACTACTGGCTGAGGCTCCGAGCAGACACTGAGAGATGGTGCCGTCAGTGTCACGTGTGTGCGGCGAGTCGCGGCCCCCAGACTAGGAGCCGGGGTCACATACAACAGTACAACGTCAGAGCGCCATTCGAACGGATCGCCGTTGACATTGCTGGACCGTTCCCAATATCCGAACGAGGCAACAAGGACCTGGTGGTGATCGTGGATTACTTCACTAAGTGGCCGGAGGTGTATGCCATCCCGAACCAAGAGGCAAGGTCAATCACAGACTGCCTCGTGGAGCAAGTGTTTTGCCGATTTGGGGTGCCATTAGAGCTGCACAGTGATCAAGGCACCAATTTTGAGTCCAACCTGATGAGGGAGGCACTAGAGAGACTTGGGGTTAACAAGACCCGCACAACACCTCTACATCCCCAGTCGGATGGCATGGTCGAGAGGTACATCAAGACCTTAGAGGAACACTTGAGGAAGGTCGTGGCCAGCCATCAGCGAGACTGGGACGTCAAGGTGCCACTGTTCTTGCTGGCTTACCGCTCGTCAACACACGATACCACGGGGATCACGCCAGCCAGCTTAATGTTTGGCCGAGAGCTAGGCCTCCCCTTGACCTGGATTTTGGTAGCCCTCCGGGGGTGAAACAGCCAGCGACCGTGTATGTGGAGAACCTGGTGGACCACCTCCACGACATGCACGAGATGGCTCGCCAGAACATCCAGAAGGCGAGCGACCGCATGAAAACCCGATACGACAGGCAAGCCAACAGCCAAGGGTTCCAGCAAGGTGATCTGGTCTGGTTGTACCGCCCGACCCGGAACAAGGGACGCTGCCCGAAGCTTCAGCAGCCATGGCAAGGACCGTACCGTGTGGTGAAGAGGATTAACGACGTGGTCTACCGCATCCAGAAGGTGCCCCGAGGAAAGATGTTGGTGGTACACCTGGATGGCCTGGTCCGCTACGAAGGCGCTGTTCGGGACGACCAGCCTTGAGGAGGGAGCAGTGTTACCCTGGCGGCAGACTCGCGATGCCGATCAATAAATGATGGCCGGTGGAGATTCGGGAAACTTCGGGGCCGATCGTCACCGGAAGCGACAGTCAGTTGAGCGAAGTGTTTTTAAAATAAACAGTTTTAGGTTATCTAGCAAATTGTAATGGTGAACAGTGTATTGCTACGAAAATAAAGTGCAGTTTTTTATGTTTGTAACCTCGACTTTTTATTTCACGAACCCACAAAGTCACAGTATTAAATACCAATTTAGTATAAAAATACCGTGGTTTAACTATGGAGCCTGCAACTTAAATACTTACATCATAGTAAGTCACCACAAAAGGTGCGTGTCTCATAGCATATGAGAACCCCTAGTGGTCTACCTTGAAACATACGAGTCAGTTGGCACATTGACCATAGAAGCTCAGTGGTTAAGAGCAACCGCACGGAGAGCGGGAGATCCGTGTTTCAAATCCCGGCTATGGCATTGAATTTTTTAGTCTGGCTCTACTCATTCAAAGCTTAATAAACTTTTATGCAAAGTTAATACCTTTAAAACAAAGGCCCTGTTTTGATTTAAAGTTTACTGGCTGAATGTTTCATCTGTTCTTGTTATTTTTACAATAAACTGGGTCCATAATTTTAATACAAACCTCATATTAATAGTCTAATACTAAATAACACTTTCAAAATATTTATCATTTTCATCTTTAATTTGAAAAATAAATGTACTAATTCATAGGCGGTAAATCCATAGACGGATAAAGCATACCTGAATGTATTTTCAAATAGAAATTATACTTTATATATCGATGATTTTTAGTAAAAATAGTTCAAGAAATTAATGGCGAGTTAGATAATTCAGACTCCCTTTTATAACAATTTTAGATGTACTTTGTTGTAGGCTTATTTGTATTCTGCGTAGAAACACTTACATATTACCTACGATAAATTGGAGTAACCTTTTGCATAAGAACTCCATATTATAAGAGGAAACACCCAAGAAAGGTATATTTATTTTCAATGCACTTTCACTTAAAAACCTCCTAGAGAAACTGCGACATGAATAATACAAACATCCCTTGTGAGCCCCTCATGTAGTGATATGCATTAGCATATATTTGCATTACCATTGGTATGCATGCTAAAGTTCATACAAGATGACCGGAATAAATCTGTATAATTGATGATTAGTCTTACGCGACGACCATATATAAATAGACTATATGGTGGGATTTACCTATATCGAAACGTTCTTCTTTTACAAGAAAACAAATGCTTGATCACTCTTTGAAGAAAACAATATATATCAAGCCTTATTCTGTTCTTATTAATATGTCATGAGAAGTTCAGCTATGAAGGTTCCCTTATAATATCTCAATTACGTTATTCACTGTTAGCTTCTGTAATCCGAGAGAGACAGTTTTGTTGGCGCTGACTCAAGTCTAAGTTACAGCATCAGAGAGGTTCTGTAATTTAAACAGCTCTTTCATCCTCAAAACCGAGATCCGTATATTTATCTGTCAGGACTGTCACCTACCCAATATCAGCTTACGATGAATCTTATTGACGCGCTATTCATCAAATCTGACACAGACAAACGGACTGGTATTCTAATAAATTTGGGACAAGCTTATTGATGTAAACCGCATAAAATCTTCTCGAACATTTCCTACACTGCAGAAGGATGTATGATTTATATTAAGTTACTTTATTTAACACTTACGAGAAAACAAAATATGAGCAATAAAATTTTAGCTTAGTAAAATGAAATAAAGGTTGACATTATTTATCAGAATCTTTTCAGAGCTTTTAAATACTACGGATGTAGAGGAACATATAACATGGGTTCCCCTGATTGGGTTTAACAGTAAGATTTTTAATTACATTTATATAGCCCACTTTAATTTTTATAATCATATCCTGGGCTTTGACCTGAGAAACAACTGACGATGTTATTACTCAGTGAACTGAAAGTTTTCTTATCATTTAATCTGCCATACGTTTACAGTAAGAAAAGCAAGTGCCGCATTTCTCCAAAACCTTCAATATTGAAATTACACCGAAATTCGTATTTTGAGGTGGTCCAGCCCGTAGCGAACCACATCGAGCTGTCCCTTGTGCTCAATGCCTCACAATTAAGGATTGGTGGCGTGCGGAGGTTAAGGAATGGGAGACTGTAACCAGTTCAAGGTGACTTGTAGGTCCCGCATGAGAACTCTCATCTGTACTTCAGGAGTGGGTGCGTCCTGACTGGTTGTGGGTTAATGATGACACCTCGGATCTGGTAGAGAGAAGTTTATTATTATCCTTAGGCTCCTACGCTCGCCACCGCAAAGTCGTCGTCGGTGTAGTTGCTGTATTTAGCGTCACTGTCAATATTGTGATGTGAAACACGCAGGCAGTAACACTGCATAGTCCAATTGGATATATTTATCGTCTTCCCTCTATATTACTCCTTGTACTAACTCTCACTGGAGAGATTCTTAGATATTGCACTTTGTCTCTGTGCATGGCGTGGAAGTGTACTTGTTAGGCGGCGCCAAATGCGCGTCCGTCTCACGTAGAACTCAGGACCGAAGTGCCCTTACTAGTAAAACCTCCTTTCCCCACTTGAGATCAGTGTACAGAATTTCCAGTTTCGAACCTGATATCAGAGTAGCTTTCTCTAACGGTCTGCATGCAAAAGTTTATGCGAAAGCATGCGCTCTGCGCGTCGGTCAAAATCTTATAGCCTGTTGTCAGAAGCACGCATGGGATTTTAACAATGGGTTGGTTCCCGACTGGATGGCACGAAATTTGTCTTGAGGGCAAAACAGCCAATAGAGTAGGGCTGTTTGTTTACAGGGATTGCCAAGTTAGTTTACTGACCTTCGCAGACTGGCCTTGTCACTCTGGCGGTCTCCGGAGTATATGCTAGCATTCTGGCATATGTCTATTCTGGTATACGTCACTTATTTATATTTATTCGTTTGTTTGTGTTAATGTATTTCTGATATCAGGTTATATGTCGTCTCAGTGTTCCTAGGTGACAGGAACTGCGTCAATTTGGAGCCCCGAACACAAAAAAAAATTATAAAAATATCCATTGTGTGTGACCACTATGCCTAATAGTTCTCTTCAGTTCTAATTCATTAATATTTATATTACTATACTTACCTATGCAACTGTTATTTATTTGATGAACATTAGAATACTACTAGAATACGCCCAGGATCAATCTCCCCTCGGGGTCTGCGGATTTTATGTCCCGGGTATAGGGCCGGTGCCCACTCAGCATCGAGAGGAAATTGAGGAGCTACGCTAGGTGCGAACCCTGGTCTAGTGAGTCAAATTTCGGGCTGACGGTGCCATGATGCTGACCAAACCTCCTCCCCGTATCGGTTCGGTCATCGCTCACCTCTGTCTTGCACATGTGGGCGTGAGGCAGTCAGTCAGGTCACCAGGCTGAGACCCACTTTCTGGCTGTTACGCCATGGGTTACCTAACGTTTACAGCCCGTCTAGCTAGCGTAGATGGTAGCGTGTCTGCCTCACGTTCTAGAGGTCCCGAGTTTGAATCTTGGCCAGGGTGAGTTACCTGGATAAGTTTTTTCCGGGGTTTTCCTTTATCCCTCAAGACGAATATCAGGTAACTCTAAGCTCCATGGACCCTGGACTCATTTGAGCAGCATTTCACCCAATTCATTCATCGCCCGATATGACTTAACATTGGATGACGTAAATTACCAAATAAAGAAATTTAACACTTATTAGAATTAACAAAATAAATTAAATAAAATCTGCATATCTAATTTCCCAGTTTCTGAAATGTTTACCAGGCCTCATTTTGCAAATCTTATTTTTAACTTTATTCAGATTAAAATAAAATTACATAAAATCTTTTTCATATTTTTCAGATATAATCTACTTGCCACCTTAACTAATTAACTAAGCCTACAGGTTACTAAATTTCAGTAACTTTACAACCCTACTCATCTAATCTATCTAAAAATAGTCTTTCTTCTACTTTACTCCTACTCCAACAATATAATCCAGATGTAGGTTTCTATTGCAGCTTTAATTACTATAACAAACTACATCTTCTGAAAATACTAACCAAAGGACTCTCCTACTGTTATCCATCTCCTAAAGGAACTGGCATCAGTAGATGGAATTGGTTCGTCAGTTCCAGATATCCGGGCTATCATCTTTCCCCTTCTACACAATCATTTATATCTCTCCGCTCTGGTTCTCTCCATATACCTCCGCTGGCTCTTCTGGGGATGTCGTTCTTTCGGTGGCTTCTGCGCTAGACAGTTTCTCCTAGTTCTAATATTTCCCTCCGACTGTCTCTTAAATGGTATTCCTAATCGTAGGTTACAATGTTGCTATATTTATTTCCTCAACCTTTCGTCACCGGTCATATATTCCTGTAATGCCTTACCGCTATGTTATATTTATGATATTTATAATGTCACCTAATTATCGGAAGGCCCGACCAGCTAGCGGTTGGGAGGGTGACAGAAAGCATTCAGCCACGCCCTCCCATTTATCTTGTAGCGCTAACGAGGGGATGGCTGGAAAAACATCACTAGCCATCTGTTTCCCTTCCCCTGATGTCTGGAACAGTCGGGATGATTCACTAAATCGCGAGGCTTCCAGAAACAGCGATAGCCCTATAAAAGGGGCTGCAGTTGGCGAGTTCTTGGCTCTTGGAATCAGTTCAGTTCTTGGCGAGCAGCCGGAGGAGCGCCGTGCTAGCAAACGGATGGGAAGACTGCGTACGTGCATCAGAGGAGTTGCATGTAATTGCGAGTGCGGAGTGGACCTGTGACAGACGAACTACGTAATTCTATGTAATCGGCAAGTGTTCCAACTGTAATTCGGTGGAAATAACGAACATTTTGAGTTTGTGCAATTGGACTTTTAATTTCACGAACCCACAAAGTCACCATAACTATGATTCTAACATTTAAATTAATTGATGGAAATTAATCTTTTTTTTTTTTTTTTGTAGTTTTACGTCCTCCAACGTTAAGTCATATCGGACGATGAATGAATAAAATGGGTGAAATGATGCTCAAATGTGTCCAGGGTCCATGGAGCTCAGAGCTAACCGACATTTTTCTTTAAGGATAAGGGAAAACCCCGGGAAAACCTTATGCAGATAACTCACCCTGACCGAGATTCGAACTCGGGACCTATTGAACGTGAGGCAGACACGCTACCATCTACGCTACCGAGGTGGACAAATTAATCATTTCTTCACACTAGCCGTATATAGGCTAAGTTTTTGGATAGATAGGGGCAACCTGAAAAATTCAATACCATAGCCGGGATTTGAACTGCGGTTTGAACCACGGCATTGAATTTTTCAGGTTGACTCTATCTAACCGAAACAACCTAAATACGGCTAGTGCGAAGAAATGATTAATTTCCATCAATTAACTTAAATAATAAGAGTTTAATGATGAAGACTGGGATTCAAGCACTTTCAATAGTCAGTCGCAACAAATGTTGTATCTTGGATACGAGAGCCCCTAGTGGTTTACCGGGGAAATATATGAGTTAATTGGAGAATTTAATATCAGCACGGCACTTTGGCCATGGTAAGAGCGACTGGACGGAAATCACAAGTTCCCTTGTACACATTCCGGCCATGGCATTGAATTTTTCAGGTTGACTCTATCTATGATTCTTACAGCTTTTTAAAAGTTAACTGGCAGGATATTACATGGTAAGAACAGGAAAATAACTCAACTATTCTTGAGTACATAAAGAAAGAGGGACTAATGGAAAAAGTTAATGAAAATAATCGATGTACGGATATTTGACGTTGATAGTTCCACGCACACTCCATTGTACACGGTCACCACCGGATCAGTTAGAACTGGCATTAGGATTTTTAAATGCTTAGATATTTCCGCCAGTTACGCAGATATTTCTTCCGGTTTACCTAGTTTTCAAAACTGGCAAATGATGGGCCTGGAAAGATCTCTTACCGAAGTAGTTTTCCCAGCTATCATTTCATATACATAATTAGTGTTCACAGCTGGTATTGCTTGGACCTTCATATTGTCACCCGAAAGTTGGAACACCCTATAGAACCAGCTGACGGCAGCAGCAGGAGATGGAGGCGCGCGAGCACGCCCCCTCGTTTGTCTTATAGCGGGGCGAGGGTTGGCTGGGGAAAAAAACATTACCGTGCCGTCTCTTTCCGCTGTCCTTGATTTCTCGAACTTACGGGATATTTCATTTAATCCAGAACATTCTCGAACGGCCAGCTGACCCTATATAAGCAACATGCCGGGCTGGAGTGAGTGAGTCAGAGTTCTTGGCGAGCAGTGTAAGAGTGCAGTGCTAGTGTACGACGAGAAGACTGTGTACGTGCATCGGAGTATTGTACGTAATTACGAGTGCAAGTGAAATTGTAACGGATGAACTGGTGAATCGTAATTGTATGCATTACGTAATTCTGTGTAATTGGCAAGTGTTTAACAGTAAGTCGGTGGAAATAAAGAACATTTTTGAGTGGTGCAATTGGACTTTTCATTTCACGAACCCACAAAGTCACACTGGTGTCAGGAACCGGGAAGACAACAGCACCGAACATTACAGCCATGGACGCGGCATTGGAAAAGATTTTGGAGAAGATGATGGAAATGAAGGCGGAACTGACAGAAATGAAGACGGCCAACGACATCACCGAGAAGATGGAAGAAATAAAGACCGAACTGACCACAGAAATGAAGGCAGCGAACGACAGTCTGACCACGGTAATGAAGGAGGAGAACGAGGACCTTGCCGCCAAATTTGAGGAACAGTTGGCCGGCGTGAGGGATGACGTGACGGAGCTGGGCAAGCGGATGGGCCAAGTGGACGAGCGCGTCGAGGACCTGGCGAACCGCTTCAATGACATAGAGGAAAAGGCCGACAATAACGCCAAGTCCCTGAACGCCATGGTTGAAGACCTCGAAGACCTCGCGAACCGCGTAAACAACCTGGAGGGAAAGGCCGACAGCAGCGTCAAGTCCCTGAACGCCATGGTGGAGGACGTCATTGCCAGGAGACTGAAGGATTTGAAGGCCGACGCACCGGGACGCGACACAACATCGGCGCAGGTCAAACCTCCGAAATATGACGGCGCGTCAACATTCGAGGTCTTCCGCCGCCAGTTCGACACAGTGGCCAAGCACAATAGATGGTCACCGGAGGAGGAGGCCACACAGTTAAGAGCCAGCCTCCAGGGACGGGCCGCGGAAATCCTAAACGCGGTGCAGACGACGGCGGCGCCCAAGGACATCTGGGAGGCCCTGGAGAATCGCTTCGGGAACCACCGCTTAGCCGCAGCATACCGCAGCCAGCTAAAGGCAAGGTCACAGCAGCCGGGGGAGACGCTGCAGGAGTTCGCCATAGCGATTGAGCAGCTGGCTTGCAAGGCTTTGGTTGACCTGCCACTGGAGATTTTTTTCCCGGGAAGCCGCCTACAACTTTGTCGACCGGGTACGGGACACGGAGATCCGTCAGCGCCTAATGCTCGGCGATTATAAAACCATCCACGAGGAGCTGACAGCGGCATTAAGAATGGAGGCGGCCAAAGTAACAGCTATGTCGAGAACGAGGAATGTCCGCTACGCCGGAGACAGAAGACCAGCTGAGGGACGCCGGCGAACACCTAGTGGCCTGTGTTGGGGGTGTGGACAGCCCGGACACCTGCAGAAAGATTGCCCACACATGGAAGAGCAGCTGGAAAACGAGTAAGGGCCGTCGTGGAGAGGGGCATGTCGGCGCCAACACCACCATCCCCTCGAGTGACCCTGCGCGCCGTCAGTCGGCGTATGGATGGACAGCCTCATCGCGGACGGTTGGGTAAGAGGAAAGCCGTGCCGCGTGCTGGTGGACACCGGGGCGGCCGTGACTATCATCAGACCTGACGTGGCGAATGGTTTGCCGACAAGGAAGCCGAGCCGACCATACCAGCCTGTCACGGCATCGGGCGACAGCTTGCCTGTGGAGAAGGAGGCCCTGCTGGAGCTGACCTTGGGACGGAGTGCCGTGCGTCTGTGGGTGTTCGTCGCGAAGGTGGCCGAGGAGGTGATCCTGGGACTGGATGCCCTCAGGAGCCATGAGGCGACGACCGACGTCGGCAAGAAGGTCCTGCGGCTTAACGGAGAAGAGGTTATACTCCGCCAACCCGAAGAGCGCTTTGGAATTTGCAGCGTCGTCTTGGACAAAGACGTGGTTGTCCCCGCGAGGAGCGAGGTGGTGGTGACGGCGCGACTGGAGGGCCAGAGAACCAGGAACATGATGCTGGACCAGAAGACGTCTGTACACGGACTGTGTGTAGCCAGGGCATTGCTGCCGTGCCGAGAGGAAGTGCCCGTGAGACTGCTAAATCCAACGGACGCCGATCACGACGTCCAGGCCGGGACGGAGTTGGGAAAGTGGAGAGCGTGGTGAGCGTAACAGATATCGACGAGACACAGGAGCCGGCGCCGAAGCAACACCTGGGTCCCCGGCTAGAAAGCTTGGTAGAGAGGGCGGCCGACCACCTGACCGCAGAACAGCTGGAGAAGGTTCGACAACTGTTAAGACGGTATCAGCACGTCTTCAGCCTAGGTGATAGTGACTACGGCCGCATGGACAAAGTGCTTCACCGCATCGACACCGGGGACACCCGGCCTATTCGGCAACCACATAGGCGCGTTCCGCTGGCTAAGCAAGAAGCGGTACGAGACATGCTGGAGGACATGAGATCCATGGGAGTGATTGAAGAGTCTGACAGCCCTTGGTGTTCCCCTGTAGTCTTGGTGACGAAGAAGAACGGCGAGCTGCGCTTCTGCGTAGACTACAGAAAGCTGAACGCTGTCACACGGAAGGACTGTTTTCCCTTACCCCGGATTGACGACACCCTGGACACGCTAGCTGGAGCACAGTGGTTCTCGACCCTGGACCTGAAGTCGGGCTACTGGCAGGTAGCTCTAGACACGAGAGACAAGGAGAAGACCACATTCTCGCCGGGCCAAGGGCTCTCGCAGTTCACGGTTATGCCCTTTGGCCTCTGCAACGCACCAGCTACCTTCCAGCGCCTCATGGAGTCAGTGATGAGAGGGCTGACTTACGATGCCTGCCTGCTATACCTGGACGACATCATCATCGTCGGGAAGACTTTTGAAGATCACCTCGAGAATCTGAGTAAGGTGCTACAGAGCCTGCAGGCGACCATCTTGAAGCTGAACGCGAAGAAGTGCCAGCTCTTCCGCAAGGAAGTTAACTACTTGGGCCACATAGTCTCAGCAACCGGAGTGGCCACAGACCCGGAGAAGACAAAGGCCGTGAGAGATTGGCCTCGCCCAAGGGATAAGAAAGAGCTGCGCAGTTTCCTGGGGCTGTGTAGTTATTTCCGCCGCTTCATAAAGGGGTTCTCCAACATCGCCAAACCCCTCACCCGCCTGACAGAGGAACACCGACTTTATGTGTGGACGGAGATCGCCGAAAACGCTTTCCAGCACCTGAAGGAAACCCTGTGCAGTGCTCCAATTTTGGGTTTCCCACAACTGGGTGGCGCCTTCATTGTGGACACCGACGCCAGCGACCATTGCATTGGAGGTGTCCTATCGCAGATCCAGGACGGTCATGAGCGGGTGATAGCCTACTACAGCAAGACGCTATCCAAGGCAGAGAAGAACTACGGCGTCACCCGACGGGAGTTACTGGTGATAGTAAAGACATTGGAGCACTTCCACAAGTACCTGTACGGTCAGCCATTCCACCTGAGGACTAACCACTCCGCCCTAACCTGGCTATTGAGCTTTAAGAACCTGGAAGGCCAGACAGCACGTTGGGTCCAGAGGCTCCAGGAGTACGACTTCACCTCGGAACATCGTAGAGGGAAGAGCCACGGTAACGCTGACGCCATGTCCCGAAGACCCTGTCCAGAAGAGTGCGGCCAGTGTACAAGAGTGGAGGGGAAGGAGCGTGCCGCAGCAGTCCGAGTAGTCACGGCAGTGCCTGCGGATGACTGAGATAGCGCAGGCCTGAGGAGGGAGCAGCTGGCGGACGCTCGCCAGAACATCCAGAAGGCGAGCGACCGCATGAAGACCAGGTATGACAGGCAAGCCAAAAGCCAAGGGTTCCAGCAAGGTGACCTGGTCTGGTTGTACCGTCCTACCCGGACCAAGGGACGCTGCCCGAAGCTCCAGCAGCCATGGCAAGGACCGTACCGGGTGGTGAAGAGGATTCACGACGTGGTCTACCGCATCCAGAAGGTTCCCCGAGGGAAGATGTTGGTGGTACACCTGGATCGCCTGGCACGCTACGATGGTGCTTTTCGGGACGACCAGCTTTGAGGAGGGAACAGTGTCACCCGAACGTTGGAACACCCTATAGAACCAGCAGACGGCAGCAGCAGGAGATCAAGGCGCTCGGACACGCCCCCTCGTTTGTCTTATAGCGTTGGCGAGGGGTGGCTGGGGAAAAAAACATTACCGTGCCGTCTCTTTCCGCTGCGCTTGATTTCTCGAACTTACGGGATATTTCATCTAATCCAGAACATTCTCGATCGGCCAGCTGACCCTATATAAGCAACATGCCGGGCTGGAGTGAGTGAGTCAGAGTTCTTGGCGAGCAGTGTAAGAGTGCAGTGCTAGTGTACGACGAGAAGACTGTGGACTGCATCGGAGTATTGTATGTAATTACGAGTGCAAGTGAAATTGTAACGGATGAACTGGTGAATCGTAATTGTGTGCATTACGTAATTCTGTGTAATTGGCAAGTGTTTAACTGTAAGTCGGTGGAAATAATGAACATTTTTGAGTGGTGCAATTGGACTTTTCATTTCACGAACCCACAAAGTCACAATATTGTTGCATAGACTGAGCAAGACTCAGTCATTTCTGTGCCATAATTTTGAGCACAGCTTTGTGTTGATGAATAAGCCTAAATTTTGCTGGCTGCCTCAGCATCCTGCTGACTCATGTCAGTTATACACAAATGGCTGGATACATGAATCAGCACAAACTTAATTATGTAAACATTGATTTGGGGACACAATATTTTGGAGAAATATAATAATGCTTAGCTAGCTTGGGAACCTTCGATGTGGCCTCTCTAGCGGGGGAAATGCTGATTTAGCTGTTAGCTGCAATTTTGTCAGAATTCCTATTTAAGATTAGTTTAGCCAGCGCAGGCGAGATTTTTCCTGGAAGTTTATTAAGGGATTATTTGACGGGACATCCACGAGACATTACATGGTTCGTTATTCTGCACAGTGCTTTCGCAGTTAGACCGATATTCAGGTGGGACAGATCCAAACGTTGCTTGCCCGCCAGCACGCAACTCAACTATCTAGGCAACACATCGCCAAGGTATGACTGCACCATGTCAACATGGATTTAATATTTCATCTGCAACCTTGATCTCTTCAAGATCCAGGGAGTGCCCTGTGCTTCTGTTTAAACATTTAGAATATATTCACTATTTTAGGTTTGACTTTAAGTGTTCTTCCTTTCCTGTACCTCTACCGTTCTATGCTTCCTAGCCACAAGTTGCTACGTCCCCAGTTGCTGGATAGGGATGTAGGTAAAACCCCCTCTTTATCTCCCTTACAACCCTATACGTAACAGTATTCTGGTAAATTAGTGGAAGTCCTCTTACAACGCATTTGGTTATATTATCATTTGACTTACCTACGCGCATGAGATGGGCGCCGTTACGGGGCACCCTGAATAGCCACCAGAGAGCTCAAGTTCATGTTCAGGCTTGTAGTTTAAAGAATCTATCGCACCATGACGGTGTGAAAATCCCGACTCTCATCATAGACGGTTGTTTTCCTTTCCTGCAACTTTTGAGTTTTGATAAAGCTTCCTTGTTCTTGGCGTGAACTTCTCTCAGAGCAGAAAAACAAACATCGACTTGTTTGGCTCCCTTCCACAACTTCACCGCTAATGTTAGCAGATAATAAAAATGCCACAAAATAAACCAAACACTGCCGATGATTCGGGAAATGGGTTCCTAAACATGACTTATAAGTAGCTACTTATTCTAATAATGCGGTATGAATACTTTACTTCTCTGTTTTAAAACCGTGTAATTCGTAAATACTGAAAACCATGAACAGAATTCTGAAATATTATTTTAATGTTACATTTTCCTCTTTTGCTCTTGCAAGGGTAATTTTAAAGCCCTTATATATTGATATAAAATAGCACAATCAGCAGATGTATGGAAATGTGGATAAAGTGGGAGGATATTTTATTACTGGTCTCTCTAACACCCTCAATCCACAATTCCTAAACGATTCATTGAAAATAGTCAAAGCCTGCTTGAGGAGAAAATTCATTATAAGTTTAAATATGTCTAAATTCTAATACTATATCCATTCTATTTACTATTCGTAAATTTAGAACATTTTAATCAAAATTGTTAGAGTCGTTTTTGAGAAATTAAAAATTTTCGAGAATATTTTCACATAAAGGGTAGTTTGAAATGGGGGCATTTTCTTGAATATCTTCGTATCAGCATGCAAGGGAGATGTTGAGAGAGTAAACATATCATTGTTCAATTAGAAACAAATGAAACAGTGGCGAGGGTTGATTTCAAAGCGAGGGAAGTACCACGGAATAATTTTCATTAAAATGAGAGAGAATAATGACTCAAAGATCTTAAGCTACTCTTCATAATCTTTCTATTGTACAGTTACACAAGGCCTTCTTGAATTGCAAGACTGCTCACACTACAAGCAGACATGTTCCTGCTTATCCTCTCCACTCAGACGTTCGAATGGCTCATACATCTGGCTCACACCGCGTGAACTGTTAGCCTAAAATGCAGCAAGTACGAGGGGTGGCCCGCCTCGATAGCGTAGATGGTAGCATGTGTGCCTCACGTTCAAGAGGTCCCGAGTTCGAATCTCGGTCAGGGTGAGTTACCTGGATAAGGGTTTATCCGGGGTTTTCCGTTATCCTTCAAGACGAATGTCGGGTAACTCTAAGCTCCATGGACCCTGGACTCATTTGAGCACTATTTCACCCAATTCTTTCACCGTCCGATATAACTTAACATTGGAGTATAAAAATTATAAACAAACAAAAAATTAGGTACGTATAGCATAGCTGTCAGTAGGAACAGGACGTTTTAAATTGTCAAATAATTGCCTGAGTTAACAATTGCCTCTTTTATGATATTGTGACTTTGTGGGTTCGTAGAATTAAAAGTCTAAATTGCCGATATTTCAAATGTTCTTTATTTCCGTAGAAATACACTGTTCACTTCTCACGTAACAACATTACATCACATAAACAAAATCTTCCAAGGTCGATGACAATAACAAACAGCGTTCATTTTACCACCACTCTCACCTGTTCTCTGCTTACCCCTCCCTCTTGTTTTACAACTCCCCGCTAGCATGTCACAATCGCTTATATGTCTCATTCATAAATTCGAAAGGTTTCGAGTACAAACCAGAAACCAACTTTTCTCCGTCAATCACGATATCACTAGAAACTTCCAAACGTGAAATACTATCTGTGCCGGCAGGTCCTTTATCTTAGCTATCTTTAATTGCCGGCTCTTTTTGAACACTAACCGCGCTATCGTTAACTACTTATGCAAGCTCTTTATTACCCTGAAACACTATCCGTCTGTTATCTATTTGCGCCGAAACGTAATGCCCGTTACCGCGACAATATTAATACACATAATGATAGTCATAATTTTTCTTCCCGTTCTTCGCAACGAGGTTAGAGTTGACATAAAGCTTCATAAAATCCATTGAATTCAATTTACTACATTGTTTTGTTTCCCGAAGGTCTGGAACATCTGTACACGCTTGAGAAATGTTGTCGAAAGTTCCCAAACTTTGGAGAATATAAGAGCTGTTACGACGGTAAGTCAATAGAGTAATTTTTAGTGGAGTGCTTAGCATACTGACCTCTTAGCCAGATGTTTCGGTCTCGTTTTCCAATGAGTTAGGAAAATTCGTATATGACTAAAATCATTTTTTTTTTTAATTTAGTCCAGCGTTAAGACATCGAACGATGAATGAAATGACTGAAATGATGCTCAAATGAGCCCAGGGTCCATAGAGTTTAGAGTCACCCTACATTCGACTTTCAGAATAAGGAAATACTCCGGTTAAAGCTTAACCTGAGATTCGAACTCGGGATCTCTTGACACGCTTCAGACACAGTACCATCTACGCTACCGAGGCGGACCATTCTCTGGTGTAGAATAGGAATATAGCACCGTAAGTAAATCACAGAACAGCCCTTTTTGCTTAAAATCGTGACCTCTAGAAACAGAAATAAGGACAAAAACTGAAGGTGATCAGATATGGATGACAATCCATGACCCATGGCCGGGATCCATGACAATTTCACACAGAGCCAATCCTGAGGCCAGCTAGCTGCTTATTCCCTGTGCCCCCTGGGGATGTTGTGAAAATCTAGGTAGCTTTTAGGAAAATGGGAGAATGAGGGCAACATTCCACTGAAAATTATTTTCAGAGTGCAATTTCCAGCGTCATATTGGAACGTAAAAATCGCCGATTCCTTGGTTTTCAAGCTTAAAACAGTTGAAATACAATGGCGGGGACAAGAAATTATTGACCGAAAACTCGTGAGGATGAAACATCCCAGCCTTCGCCGTCAGAGTGACCACTTCGAGCAAAATGAAACCGCAACCTCCCAAATGCACGCTTCATCACTACTGTAGAACCATCTCGCCCGGTCTTGTCGAAGAAATAAATGGACCGAAACTCTCTTTTTTTAAATCAGCCCTCCAACGTAAAACCTCATCGGACGATGAATTAAATGGGTTTAATGATGCACAAATGAGCCCATGGTTCATAGAGATCAGAACTTCATCTTTCAGGACATGGGAAACCCCGTAAATATCCTTATTGCACTAACAGTGACCTAGATTCGAACTTGGGACCTGAACGTGGGAAAACACACATTTTTTTACAGTTTACGTTCTCCAATGTTGTCTTATCGGGCGATGAATGAATGGGCTGAATTTATGCTCAATTGAGTTCGGGGTCCATGGAGCTTAGAGTTACCCAACATTCGTCTATCAGGATAAGGGAAAACCTTATCCAGGTAACTCACCCTGACCGAGATTCGAACTCGGGACCTCTTGAACGTGAGGCAGGAACTCTACTATCTAGGCAAACGAGGCGGGTACTGAATCGCTGGCGCTCTGATGAGTGACTCAATATATCAAGAACAAACCCAACCGATGAAAACTTCTGCTCAGAAGCATCCCTAAAATTATTTGGGCTAAATCTGCTTCAATTTTTATGATGGAAACCACTTCAACAAGTAATCTTGTTGGAGCGGAGCGGAGTCAGAGTGCTCGTTGTTGATTAACTGGAATAAGGTCCCTAAAGGATTTATTCCGACAAATAATCTCACAGCTATGAAACCCTAATCTAACCCAGCAATTGTATACGGACAGTGGTCTCATGTAATTTGTAATATTAAAATATGTATAGGCAATAGAAAATAAAATGCATACCTATGGAAAAAATAACATTTTGAAAAAGAAAGAAAAGAAACCAGAGAGAGGGTTAAAGAAAAGGAAGAAAATCACAAACAAAAAGAAACAAATATATGTGGAGTAATTTTCTGCTGTGATTAAAACGGGAACCTCAAAAAAGGAAACAAAGAAAATGGTTTTCATCTGTGATTAAAATGCTCTCCATGTCATAAGTATTTTATTTCCTACCGGTGTATATCTATACATATTCTTCTCCATTATTTATCGTCTAGGAATTGTACAGTCCTCATAAAACAGTTAAAAATAAACCAAGAGGAATAGGGACTGCGTCCATTTTGAATAATAGTATATCTTAAAAGCGCTGCAAATGTTTAACGTGAACGTAGAAAGCTCTCGGAGTTATTTGTTCTTCAACTTCTTTTTTGTTTTTCTGCTGGGAGTAAGCTGCTTTTCTCGTGGTGGGGAGCGCAAGAGAGATTCAACAGATGTAATCCTCAACCTTGTGAGCAAATCCATGCTGCAGCGGGTGTTCCGTATTCCATGTTCCCAGCTGATCTACTCCCTCTTGTAATTAATATTTGCATAAGCTGTTGTGTCGCGGTAATTTATCGCCGGCCTTTCTCCATTTTACACGATGCTACAACAACATTCAGCACGCTATATTACATTTCATTTGTAAGCCATACAACATAATCACTTGGAAAAACCCATCCTCAAATATGCTGAGCAGGTTCTCAGAGCAAATAGTTCTGGTAATTTAAAATGGTTTAGCTGGCCAAATGTTGTGACTAGGGATAGTATTGTGACTTTGTGGGTCCGTAGAATTAAAAGCCTTGTTTGAAGAAATTTAAAATGTTCTTTAATTCAGTAGAAACACATGTTGAACACCCCTTACAGGCTCGTTTGTCATACACAAACGCAGTCTCTCGTTGGTTCACCACACATAAACAAACAAAAGAATTTACCTGCAATACAACTGAAATAGCGCACATACACACAGACACATAATTAACAGCTCAACACAGCCCGCCTCAGTAGCGTAGATAGTAGCCTGTCTGCCTCACGTTCAAGAGGTCCCGAGTTCAAATCTCGGTGAGGGTGAGTTACCTGTATAAGGTTTTCCCTTATCCTGATATACGAATGTCAGGTAACTCTAAGCTTCATGGAATCTGGACACATTTGAGCATCATTTCATTCACCGTCCGATATGACTTAGCGTTGGAGGACGTAAAATTACAAAAAAGGAAGAGAAAAAAAAGAAAACCAGCTCAACTCACCACTGTCCATTAACGTTTTTTCGTGCTTTATTACGAAGTCAAATATTTCCTCAATTTAAAGTTATGTTGCATTACTGCTTTCTTACATTTGTATTATAGTTTATTAATTTCACCTTCACATTGGTTTAAAAATATAATATTTGCAAGTAATTTGTATGATTAAGTCAGTCTTAAAGCTTGGCAGCACTTATGGTAGCTCAAACCGAACGTAATAAGTACTTCACGTCATATCGGTTAATCCCGTCATTATCTGCTGCAACCGTTCCCCCACGGTATGAAGTGGCTTCTCAAATCCTTCTTGGAATCAATAGTGATTATTAGTTTAAAAGTTATTGTTTAATATCTATTAAAATGTATTAAAATACAAACTTTCGGAAACTATTGAACTATGAAGTTTAAACACTCAATTCAAGCACGCAATTCAAGGATAAATTGCAAGACCATTTATCTATTGTACTTTCAAATGTCTTCTTTCCGCGCAATCGAGCCAAAGACTTTTATTATAACTCTTCAATATTAACAATAAATGTTAATTTGATATTATATAAAAATTGCCTAAATGTCTATTTTACCCTAATATATTATATTTCTACCTTTATACGGCCATATTAACGAAGAGTATATTACCGAAGTTTTCAATGTATAAATGCATACATATCAAAGGTATAATTAAGACACAAAATTGGATCCCTAGTGGTAAATAATTGGAATATATTACTTGCGCCTTTCAGCTAATGTAAGGTCTATTTTATGTCTTATCCACCAATCAAAACCGAACTTTATCAGGAGTTTTAAATCATGGTGTTCAAAAGAATTTCTCTCCAACATAATTCCTTTGTTCCTATAATCAATGCCCGCCTCGGTAGCGTAGATGGTAGCGTGTCTGCCTCAGGTCCCGAGTTCAAATCTTAGTCAGAGCGAGTTATCTGGATTTTCCCTCATCCTGAAAGACGAATGTCGGTTAACTCTAGGGTCCATGGACCCCAGACTCATTTGAACATCATTTCACCCATTTCATTCATCGTGCGATATGACAACGTTGGAGGACGTAAATTACAAAAACAAAAATTATAGTTAATGTCTGCTTCAATTCGGCTAAGGATCTGATACATTTTCCTATTTGGAGGGCATAAGTTTCAAGCACTGTGAGATTTAATGATCTGCTAATTCAAAACATAAAATAAGGCTAGAAGATCTAACTCGCATAATATAAATTAAAACAAATTGTAAAGGTTTGGGCCGCACAGAACGAATGCAACGATTATAACATCGTTTGCACTTTGTAATTATTTTGCCTGAGGCCGATCTGGCTTTTAATTTTTTATTAATTTTATTTAATTGAGCCTTAAAACCTATACTTGTTTGCAGTTTAATTATCGAAAAACTATCAGTAATGACGATATCGCACAAATCAGTCAAATAAGATTCTCTCGTAAATGCATTCATTATGCTGCCTGCGGAGAGAAGGAATCTAGATTTGATTCCCGACATCAGTATGACACATTTGCCTCCTGTGACTCTTGGTACGGTTTGCATTCAAATACATAAAGTTCTTAGAAACCAATAGAGAAAATATTTGATGGAAAAGCAGCTGTTCGGCTACGAAGTGGCTTCAAGGAAACGGTGGGAAATCAATCCGCTGACCATATGCCATTCCCATTAATGAACTTCGTCCACGACGTTCACCGTAAACGGAGGCAGAAGGTGCAGCAGACGTACAGTACATCTTGGCTCGCTAGAGCTCACGAGGTATTCTGCACTCAAATTGCTTTTACATATAATTTATTTATTTTAGAACAGAAAGTTAACTTTTTAATTTCTCCACTACACTACAGATGTTTAAGAAAAAGGTTCTGGCGTGTGGGTATGGGTGAGTTCCTATAGGTTAGGTGAGAGAAGTTAAACATGTTTAAAATTAAGTTTTACAATAACTACGTATAGCTTCACAGCGACATTTATTACAAGGTAACTGAAGTTGGAAATAAATAGGAATTGTGATCATAAGGAAGGTGTTCTCGTATGTACCGAGAAAGTAAAGTTTAAGTGAATAAGCAGGCCTCATTTATATACCCTATAGAAGAAGTGTACTTAAATAAGCTACATATAACCAAACTGAAGATTTAAAGTGCCAAATTCGTATATAAAAGTACATTTTAGCTCTGGTTTGACATTTTGGTACGTACTCAATTTGTATTATAATCTCGCATTAGGTGAATTTTACAAAAACTTCTAAAAACCTGCCATAACTTCAAGAGATGATCTTTTTGTTGTATTCGGTGTCATTCTCCACCTATCTCAGCCAGAGCTACTGTGTTAAGGCCGGTCGCCCTTTACGGTAAACCAGGTACTACATACTTGTCCCCTCCACTATAGTAGCTATCTTGTTTAGGCTGTTTCAGGCTTGCACTTACATCTATCTCTGTCCTGCAAGCATTAAACTCCTGTACTTCCGTAAAATAACTTATCACTCTTGTACAAACAATTCTTAAAGTAAAGGAACTTTTATTTACGAGGGCCGTTCAGAAAGTAGCTTCCGGTTGATTGCAAAAAAATTCACCAAGTTAAATAAAAATATTTTAATATATACATCTTACAACTACATCTTTGCACTATTTTTCTACATAGTCTCCATAACGATTGAGGCACTTATCATATCTGTTCACAAGCTTTGAAATTCCTTCTGCATAAAAATCACCCGCTTGTGCCTGGAGCCAGCCTGTGACCACATCTTTGAGCTCTTCGTCGTCATCAAATCGCTGGGACCCGAGCCATGTCTTCATATGCATGAAGAGGTGATATTCGCTTGGCGCTAGATCTGGGCTGTAAGGTGGATGGTTGACAAGGTCCCACTTGAAGGACTCAAGAAGGGCTGTTGTTCTGCGAGCAGAGTGAGGACGGGCGTTATCGTGCAAAAAAACGATACCGGAAGCCAGCATACCACGGCGTTTGTTCTGTATACCCCGTCGAAAGTTTTTTAGTGTTTCACAGTACACGTCTTGATTAATGGTCGTCCCACGTTCCATGAATTCAACCAACAACACCCCTTTTGCATCCCAAAAACACCGTTGCCATCAATTTTCGGGCAGAAAAAGCTTGCCGGGCTTTTATTGGTTTGGTAGGCGAATTTGAATGTGCCCACATCTTTGATTGTTCTTTTGTCTCAGGGTTCTTGTACTTAATCCAGTCAGTCCTTCATAGCAGGAAGGTAAGTAGGGAGGTTAGTTCACTTACTTCCCTTAAAAGGCAATTCTGACTTTGCTGTAGGAGCTGAAGTCATTTACAATATTTATATGCAATTCTGAAAATACTCATAATTAATAATTATTATTATAATTATTATTATAATATAATTATTTATTGCAACTCAAAGAAAAATATGCAATAATAGAAACAAAATTAAATACGAATGAAACAAATGTAACTTTTAAAACAATAGCAGATGTGAGAGATTACTTCCTGAATTTCATAAATAGCTAATTGAAATAGAGTATTAACAGAAACACATCATAATTACTAAACTCGATATTAATTTACATTTTATATTACATCAATTAATTAAAATTTATTTTAATATTGCAATTATTGCAGGAGATTATATTTGACACAACTTTTTGACCAATTTCAGGAATTAACTGTACTTGTTTCTTTACTTCAACACTTTCTTGAATTTCAACCATGTTCATATTGGCAACTACTACCTAATTAGTACTAGAACGTCCACCTTCTCCGTAAAAATACTTTTGGGCCACCTCTTTCTTGTTCTGTAAACTATCACCAACATAGCTTTCGGCAATTGTATAGGATTTCCAACCTCCAAGTCTCTTCAATTTCAAAACTCGCAACCTGAATCGGCAATAAAAGCAGCAGATGTTCTTCTTAAAGAATGACCCGAATATCCTTTGGATATCCTTATACTGCCATTCATAATTACACAAAAAATCAATATGTCGCTACACCTTCATATAAAAATCAGCAACCACTCTTCCATAGCAACAAAAAATACAATGACAAACAACAGAATGTCAATGAACAATTCGACTCATTAAGTAAATAAATGAATATGTGCGAGGGCTGATCAACAAAGACTGGAACTGACTTTTTTCGTGTTGCTTCCGTGATAGTTTCTTATCTATAACATAAATATTTGAAAATAGCATGTTTTGTGTATAAAGTCTGTAGGTGGCAGCAGCCTCGCATTGGTAGGTTGGTAGTAATGCTCTGTTTGTAGATGCTACATGCATTTCGCATATCAGACTATGGAGGGAATGCGTTTTTGAAATCAATTATCATCGGTGATGAGTCAGGCTGCATCATTGTGATCCTAAGGGGAAACAAGCCAGGTTCTCCAACACCAAAAAAGTGGTTCCATGTGCAGAGAAAGTGATAATCACATTTTTTTACTGTGATGCAGCATGCACTTTCCCCTCACACCACTGTTAGAGCAGCATACTACAGTCAGTATTGGCTACATTGAGGAAGCACATTGCAAAGAAGTGACCAGAGCTCTCTCGCACTGGGTGGCGACCTCATTATGATAATGCACGCCCTCACGTCGCAATAAGAGTTCAAGCAATTTCTGGCTCGATTCAACATTACCTAAGCACCGCATCCAGCTCGTAGCCCCGATTTTGCACAATGTGCGTTTTTTATTTCCATCACCAAAGGCACAGTTTAGGGGTATTCTATTTGTGAACTCTGAAGCAGTACTCAAGAAAAGTGAGGCGACTCTCGAGAACCTGGCAAAGAATGGCCTGCAGTATGTATTCAAGAACTGCAGAGACGCTATAAAAAGTGCATTGAAGTAGGAGGGTACTACTTTGAAAAAGATCTGTAAACATTGAAATGGAATAATAAACATCTGTGAAAAGAAAATCATATTTCTTGATCAACCCTCGTATGATATAAAATTGAAATTATGTACCACAAATAACTAATAATAGTTACATAATAAGCATGACTGGAAAAAAGATCTTCTATGCAATTCCTCGGACTCATTATTACTAGTCCCACTTTGTTCGGGCGCAAACGAGTTCTCTGATGGTAAATTATACCGACCTCCCTTATAGCATAAATAATTATTTGGGCTTCCATATTCTCTGCATAGCCAGGACACAATATAATTAATAACTTCCTTTTGAGAAAAGTATAAATATTTGTTAATTCAAACCAATAACAAGGAATGTCTGGAAAATAGATATATTTCCAAATAAATTATAAAACATCAATGTGTGCTCTAATAGTAGCTACATTTTTGTGTAGTAATACTTCCATCTACATCTTACAGTTTATTGGTTATGAAAATTTATCTAGAATGAAGAGCAGAAAAAAAATTGAAGATACAATTTTCATTTGTCATGAAAATATTGTGAATTTGGTGGGTTCGTGAAATTAAAAAGAGTTCAATTACACCACTCAAAATGTTCTTTATTTCCAACTTATTCCAATTACAAGTTACACAATTACTATCTTCCCAGTTCGTCTTCACACTCACTCACTCAACTACACGTCCGCCCGCCGCGACTTACTCAACTCGACTAACTCTCGCCTCGCTTGTATCGATCGCCCCGAAGCCTCTCGAATCTTCCGTTATGGAGGGGGAAAACATTCTGGAACCTTCGTGCACCTTCGCGCGGTAGGAGGAGGGGCCACCCCTGCGTCTCCCCGCCACCGTCAGTCCGCATTATTGATCGGCAATGCGAGTTCCCGTCTGCGTAACACTGCTTCCTCCTCAAGGCTGGTCGTCCCGAACAGCGCCATCGTAGTGGGCCAGGCGGTCCAGGTGTACGACCAGAATCTTTCCTCGGTGCGATGTCCGCCCGGTTGGTCTCATCCCTGCCTCCACTTCCCTCAAGAGTGGCTCCAAGTCTGCGTCCGCCAGCTGCTCCCTCCTCAGGCCTGCGCCATCCCAGCCATCCGCAGGCACTGCCGTGACTACTCGAACTGCTGCGGCACGCTCCTTCCCCTCCACTCTTGTGCATTGGCCGCACTCTTCTGGACAGGGTCTTCGGGACATAGCGTCTGCGTTACCGTGACTCCTCCCTCTGCGATGTTCCGAAGTGAAGTCGTACTCCTGCAGCCTCTGAACCAAACCTGCTGTCTGGCCTTCCGGTCGCGCCGTCACCATCACCTCGCTCCTCGCGGG
The DNA here is from genome assembly GCA_030765055.1 of Mantis religiosa. Lineage (NCBI taxonomy): Eukaryota > Metazoa > Arthropoda > Insecta > Mantodea > Mantidae > Mantis > Mantis religiosa. Next base: position 69,079,809 of record CM060955.1, on the reverse strand, counting down.
GACAACCACATCTTCGTTCAAGATGACCCTACCGTTTCTAAGGCGCTTTTCGGGTTGACGGAGTATGACCTCTTCTCCGTTGAGCCGCAGGACCTTCCTGCCGACGTCGACCGTCGCCTCGTGGCTCCTGAGGGCATCTAGTCCCAGAATCACCTCCTCAGCCACCTTCGCGACGAACACCCACAGACGCACGGCACTCCGTCCCAAGGTCAGCTCCAGCAGGGCCTCCTTCTCTACAGGCATGGTGTCGCCCGATGCCGTCACAAGCTCGTATGGTCGGCTCAGCTTCCTCGTCGGCAAACCCTTCGTCAAGTCAGGTCTGATGATGGTCACGGCTGCCCCAGTGTCCACCAGCACGCGGCACAGCTTTCCTCTTACCCAGCAGTCCGCGATGAGCTTGTCATCCATCCGCCGGCTGACGGCGCGGATTGTCACTCGATGGGATGGTGGTAATGGCGCCGACGTGCCCCTCTCCACGCCGGGCCTTACTCGTTCTTCCGGCCGCTCTTCCTGGTGTGGGCAGTCTCTCTGCAGGTGCCCGGGCTGTCCACACCCCCAACACAGGCCACTAGGTGTTCGCCGGCGTCCCTCAGCTGGTCTTCTGTCTCCGGCGTAGCGGACACTCCTCGTTCTCGACGTCGGGATAGATGTTACCTTGGCCGCCTCCATCCTTAATGCCGCTGTCAGCGCCTCGTGGATGGTTTTATGATCGCCGAGCATTAGGCGCTGACGAATCTCCGTGTCCCGTACCCCGTCGATAAAGTTGTAGGCGGCTTCCCGGGATACGAACTCCAGTGGCAGGTCAACCAAGGCCTTGCTAGCCAGCTGCTCAATCGCTATGGCGAACTCCTGCAGCGTCTCCCCCGGCTGCTGTGACCTTGCCTTTAGCTGGCTGCGGTATGCTGCGGCTAAGCGGTGGTTCCCGAAGCGATTCTCCAGGGCCTCCCAGATGTCCTTGGGCGCCGCCGTTGTCTGCATAGCGTTTAGGACTTCCGCGGCCCGTCCCTGGAGGCTGGCTATTAGCTGTGTGGCCTCCTCTTCCGATGACCATCTGTTGTGCTTGGCCACTGTGTCGAACTGGTGGCGGAAGACCTCAAATGTTGACGCGCTGTCATATTTCGGCGGTTTGACGCGCGCAGATGTTGTGTCGCTTCCCGGCGCGTCGGCGTTCAAATCCTTCAGTTTCCTGCCGACGACGTCCTCTACTATGGCGTTCAGAGACTTGACGCTGCAGTCGGCCTTTCCCTCCAGGTCGTCAACGCGGCTCGCCAGGTCCTCGACGCGCTCGTCCACTTGGCCCATCCGCTTGCCCAGCTCCGTCACGTTATCCCCCACGTCGGCCAACTGTTCTTCAAACTTCACGGCAAGGCCCTCGTTTGCCGCTTTCATCTCCGTGCCCAGGCTGTCGTTCGCTGCCCCCATTTCTGTGGTCAATTCGGTCTTTATTTCTTCCATCTTCTCGGTGATGTTGTCGTTGGCCGTCTTCATTTGCTTCAACTCCGCGGGCAGGTTGTTATTTGCCGCTTTTGTTTTTGTTGTTAACTCGTTCATCTTTGCGCCCATTGTGTCGGTGATGTCATTCGCCGCCTTCATTTCCATCATCTTCTGCAAAATATTTTCCAATGCCGTGTCCATGGTTGTAATGTTCGGTGATGTTATCGTCCCGCTTCCTGACACCAGTTGTGACTTTGGTGGGTTCGTGAAATTAAAAAGAGTTCAATTACACCACTCAAAATGTTCTTTATTTCCACCTTATTCCAATTACAGTTCCAATTTACACAATTACAATCTTGCCAGTTCGTCTTCACACTCACTCAACTACACGTCCGCCCGCCGCGACTTACGCAACTTGACTAACTCTCGCCTCGCTTGTATCGATCGCCCCGAAGCCTCTCGAATCTTCCCTTATGAAGGGGGAAAACATTCTGGAACCTTCGTGCACCTTCGCGCGGTAGGAGGAGGGGCCACCCCTACGTCTCCCTGCCACCGCCAGTCCGCATTATTGATCGGCAACGCGAGTTCGCCGTCTGCGTAACAATATCTAAAACGCATATCATTCAGGCCATTTTTAGTAAGTCAAAACGTTTGAAACTTTCTCCATGTAAAAATTAGTTCAGGATAGGGGGTATTTTTTGAAAATCATCATGTAGCATCCTTAGAGTGTATGAATGAGGCATAAAACTCCGTTTTTGAGATATGCTGTTCACAGGCTTAAGTTTTTCTAAAAATACCTTTTTCATTCAGAAGGCCTCAAGTCGTATATTTTTGGTGCTATCACAGTATTGAATTTTTGGGTAAAATGTAAAATATATGCAGGTGAGAACAAAAAACAGGATAAAAGCAGAGAAATAAAGTATTTCCAAAAAATATTTGGGCTACTTTACTTCTGCAATACCTCAGATGCTATATTCCAGTAGAACAGTTCAGGTTCATCATACAACTGACATCACTCGATTGGGTATCGCATTTGTGCATGAAAATTGAAGTTTTAACACCTTTATGTTAACAAGTGTTTCGCTTTAAGTACCTTGTTAAAAGTAACAATGTATCTGAAATTACGACTTTTATCCTATATAAAGAACCCTGAGAGAGAAGACGTTGCAGAGGCCGGACGGATTTGCAAGTAAAATGTAATCGCTAAGTGATGGCAGACTAGTTCCCTCAAACTGAATTTAATAGTTTAACTTGGAACGTTTTCCCTTTTATGAGAAACTTTTACTGTCGTTCAATGATCACATTATCATTAAAAATTTAGTTATGTTACATATTCTCCATTTCACTATAGCAGCAGAATACGCTGTAGAAGACGCGCAACGAAACAAAATTAATATCCTTTAAGAATGTGAAAAACAACAAAGGTGCTTTATGAAATATGAATGTTACATATTTATAAAGAAGCATAACTGCTGTCTTCTATAGTACTTGCAGTAAAATGGTAAACGGTAAAAGGTAGACAAGTGAGTGGTATACCTCGCGCATGCCACCGTCAAACAGATCCCTTTCCCAAAGAGAAAGGAACGAACTGCAGGAACCACAGGAGTCCAAAAGGTCCAGATAAGCGACAGAGAAGCGTGGAAGTCTTTAACAAGTGCTCAGTGTCTGCTCCAAGATCCAACAACACTCCAGATATATTATGTGTTTCAAATGGGAAGAGTTGTGCAGTCCAGCTAATCAGATGCCGTATCACACTCAGCGTTGCCAGCATGTTGCCCCCACTCCTTTTATATTTCCCTCCCTCTCGCACACTGATACAACATGCAAGTCTACTTGGCGCAGACCTAAGGGTAGGCAAATTATATTTTACAAACTTTTACAATGATGCAGTTGCCAAAATCAAGATTGGAAAAAGAATTTTCGCAAATTATTTATATTTTTAAATAATATAACTATAATTATAGTTTATGAATTACCTGTTTCTCTAATCCAATTGAACTGTCAGTGGCTCATCCATAGTGCTGTCAATGTCACTTCCGTTAAGAGACAATTCGTCTTTGTCACTGTCTTCATCGTCTGAGTCTTGCAAATTTATGATTATAGGTTCCAAAATCTCATCACGTGCTATTTCGTTCTTAAAATCGTCTTCTTGAAGGTTTTCTGCGTGCCTCACGCAGTTTTCCCTGTCCTGTTCTGTTACCTTGTCAATTTCTTCGCGAACATGTCGTTCAACGTCCGTCAGTTTAAAAGTAGTATTTCTGTTTGCAATCCCCTTTTTATTTGAGCCCACGCCAACTCAATTGTATTATATTGGCAGTGCTAAGGTGGGAGGCGTATTACTTCGTGTCCCATTTCAATTGCAAGTTGATCCAGCTGATACACTGTTTCCGTGTTTTTAAACGGAGGTACTCTTTGCAATAACCCATTTTTAGTTTCTATTTCCGAAAAATTTTTAAGAACGTGTACACCTTAAAAATAATACTTCGAGCCTGACTTCACAATACCTGCCTTTTTGACTCGCCACTAATTTCAGTGCAAGAAGCCATTGCACTGTTTATCTCGTACTTTACTGTTGTGTAAAGAAAAACCGTATGTTATTGACCTGAACTCTGAACGCATTCAGCGTTTCACAGGCTAACCGGAAATGAAGTGTTTGCTCCTTCTCGAATTTAACACTTCGACTTATTCACAGTAATTCTTTTATCACGTCATGTCAGTAGTTTCATTTATGAGTAATTAAGAGTATATGTATACACATATACAGCAACCACTTTGAACTCTCTAGAGTAAATAGAGATTACGAACCATTCATAAACAAAGATATAATGTGACCAGACACGTTCTGCCAGGGCAGCAGGAAATGTATTGTTTCCTCTCGCTCGAATTGGCTTATTCAAAGCTTATTCATCACGTCATGTCAAACTTTTACGTTTCAGTTCTGAGTAATTACAAATATACGTACACGCATACATGCCAACCAATAATGATATTCATACAGTGCTTACGTCGCGATTTATTGTTATAATAAAGGTAATAGTGGTTTATTTATTTGTATTAGAAAAGCTATTTGAGCTAAACATATGGGGTTTTCATGGTTATGTTAGATATATTACTCTCTACCTTCCACATGGATCAGTTTTGGCAAAATCTGAATTTTTCTCTGAACGCGAATAGTTATTTCATGCAGATTGATTAGGTTGGCGCTCCTCACACACCACATAGCGGGAATGCAATACGACAACACCGCAGGACTCCCATTGGTTGCTCACCTAGTAGCGCTCAAGGACAAACACCTTCCCAATAGAAACACATAATAGTGTCAACAAACGTCATCTTTCCACGCGAGGACAGCGAGTATGCAACGCCCCTCCCAGCAGTTACAATCCGCAAACATCCGCGTCATTTTCTCGGCACCGCACGAGTTTATAACTAGGGGAAACGTACATTCTCAGGCCAGAATATACGTCGACGGGTGTCGAACCGAATGCGAGTCACACACATTATAGCATCGCCACCTCGTTCCTCTGAAACAATTTAAGTAGTTATTTTAAGTTTATTTTTAATTAAAATTAGTAAAAGAATTAATATTTAAATGTTAAAATTGCGTTAAGAAACATTTATTTAAAATAATGACGATGTAATGTATAAAAGCTGAAAGATGTTTAGTTGTCGTTACTGCAAAGGCAGGACTATAAAAAAGCTCATGCACTTGAAGCCATATTTCCTTCTGCAAATGGACGTGAAAGTGTAAAGACGTATTTTGCGTGTGTCTGCTTTTCTGCAGAATTTGTGCTTCAGTATCTTGCATTGGAAAGTGGAAAGTTATAAAACATTGCACAAGCTAATATACTACCAATGTATATAAAGCATTGTAAAGTGCAGTTAATTGTTTGAAAAGTTTCATTTTAATTAAAATACCAATTTTATAGAAGAAAGGAGGAACTACAATTTTATTTTACTTATAACCAAATTATTACTTCCCATCTGAGACCGCCCCTGAAAATAAGAGCTTATGCGAATACCAGAACAGCCGTAGAACTATTAGAATCCAGCAACTAGATCTTCAACAAGGTCCATCATTATCTTTTCCTTCACAACTTACAACTCCAAGTCGTTGCACCTCTACGGCAATTACAGGAACTATAATATTCAACCCAGAGATTCAATATGGAGATTTCACCATACATTCACTTTTTGAGGCTCCTTTAATCAGAAAATGCATTTTTACAAATAGATCATCTTGTGTATACAGAATGATTAAAAAATAAAAGCCGGATAAATACCGCACTTGTTTAATGCAGTTTCTTTTAAAACTGGGAAGAGTCGTAAGAAAATACTCCACAGTAAACTGCCCTTTACATAGAAATGTAAAGTTTAGAAGGTTTTTTTTATTTTTACAAAGGTGCCGCTAACATTGTTGTTATGATACCATGTATTAAATATACTTATATGGAAAAAATTCATATACTGAATTTTCTGGAGATAGCCCATGAAATTGTGAACGACTTTTGTATAATTGGTAAACCAGAAAAGATGAAAAAAAATCTAAATGTCGTTAAAGTACACAATTTATGTTAATAGTTTATGTTTGGCAGTTGTAATTTCTGAGATATTCTTTGAATTAATAGAATTTTAAAATATGTTATACTTTTCTCACTTGCAAGGCGCACTTTTGTGTATATTTGTGTGTTGTGTATGAAGATTATGTTTTGCATTATACAAAGCGAGTACAGTTTCCAAGTTACCACAAAGCGACTAGCTTTTAAAAGCTCTGACTATTTCTTTGGTGTTCTGTATTTCTCTTATACCTACAACCGAAGTGCATGAAGATTTTCCTCGATTAACAATTGGATAGTATAAGACTTAAGAGGAATATTTGTAGAAAGGCTGAAAGAGAAATTCTGTGTATCTTAATAAAAGGGACTTTCTTTTTATTCTTAATGACAATAGATTTGTCATGATTTGAATACCCATATTTCAATTTTATATCATTTGTTGCTTATTAAGGGCTTTCATTGATGTTGTTAATATCATCTAATTTGTCAAATATTCTTGAGCTTGAAATCGAACTGTGCGAGTTATTTCGATAAGGTCTTCTTCCGGTTTTTTACTTATCCTCAAAGACGAATTTCCCATAAACTAAGCTATAAACCCTGGGCGTTTGAGAATTGTTTCACCCTATCCTTGTCCGATATGACCTAATCCATTACAATACATTAATTTAAAGCAAAACAATACATGCTCTTAGTTTCCCTGAATTTTTTTGTCTAATATCCCTGTTTTACAGGTATACAAACAGCCTTTTAAATAATGTTAAGGAACTTGGATAAATAAAACTATTAATAAGATAACATAGCAAATCATTGATTTTAGGCTATGTAGAATTTCTTCCCACCCCCATAAAGAACTCTCAAATGTAACATAAAGGTAATTAGATGGATTCATTCATTTATAAACATAAGTATCAAAAATTTTCACCCGGTATTAGGATTATTAGCGGTTGTGCAAAATTACAGTGTAGGGAGTAAAGAAATAAAGAAAGGCAGGGGGTAAACAAAACTAAGTTGTTTAAAAACCTTTCCAGTGACATCATCTTTAAGCTCTATGGACCTTAGGCTTATTTGAGCATCGTTTCACCCATTTCATTCTCCATTCCATATGGTCCACTTTGGAGGACGTTAAAAGATTTTAAAGAAGTTGTAACATTGGCCAGTCAACATCTATTCATCCTATGCTATTGTTTCGTCTCTAAAGTATAAAAATGTGAATTACCAAATTAAATAAATTATGCAAATAGATATTTTAATTTAGTGAATAGAATATGAGCCGTTTAACTGTATTTTGCAGAAATCATGTGTGATAATGAATAAAAAAATTAGCCAGTATTATATTAGATAACGCAAATGCCAGTACAGTGAAAGTGATTTCTGGTTTATGAATTCATCAAACAACTGAATGTTTCGTGACATCAGAGATAGCGTTTCTCTGGCTGTCATCATGCAAAGAGGACAGTGAAGAGGGAAGGGAACATAAAAGTTATTAAAGGAGGTATTTAAAATATTTTAAATGTAGTTCTTAAAAGTGTTACTTTACATTTCACTTGCACCTCAGAGGGACAGGCAAAATCTCACATTTTGAAAAACTCATAACCCAAACTTTTGTTGAATTTCAGTTTTTGTTAAATTTATATTTTCTAGCAATTGAAATGCCCTATCGGAATCGTTACTTTACATTTCACTTGTACCTCAGAGGGAGAGGTAAAATCTCACGTTTTGAAAAACTCATAACCCAAACTTTTGGTAAATTTCAGTTTTTGTCAAATTTATATTTGCTAACAATTTAAATGCCCTATCAGAACTGTTACTTTACATTTCGCTTATACCTCAGAGGGACAGGTAAAATCTCACGTTTTGAAAAGCTCATAACCCAAATTGTTGGTCAATTTCCGTTTTTGTTAAATTTATAATTTCTAACAATTGAAATGCCCTATCGGAAGCTAATATTGTTTATAATAATGGTCTGTAGATATTTGATTTACTTTCCGCATAAAACTGATTAATAAGCTTTGTAAGATGATATGCGAGATGAAAGTTAGTATATATGTATCATGTAAGATTGATTATTGTTAAGTGTGATAGAGTAAACATTTATTTACTCTATATATTTATTTTATTTTACTCTATATATTTATATTTAAATCTATAGGATGAGGAAGATCTCCGAGTCCCGGCCGCGCCAGTGGATGTGTAATCCTTGCAGGTGGGAGGGGAGCTGGCTTTACAAGTCGCCACCTCAAGGTTTTATGTTAGGAGTCGTCCCGTTTGCTGTCGTCTTTTCTAGGGTCCGGCTACCCTAGTATACCCCAACCTCATCCCTGCCTTCCGGCGGCCGCCCCACTTGGACACGAGCATACAAAGATTTCACTGAACCTTATCATAGGCATAAGGCGAATATTTAAGAAATTATACAAATCCTTCATTATTACTCGGTTCTTGAACAACTACAATATAAATATCGAATTTTAGGTGAATTCAAAAATTTCTCTGCTTATAATATGTAAGTAACAATGAAAGTAAAAATTAACTGTCGTGGACACTAGTGTCATTTTGTTCGTTTTTTTTTTTTTTTTTTTCCAGTTTCATTTATGTTTCGAGTAAACAATTTTTGACTATTATGAAAGCTGAATTTCTTCAAAGAGGTATGGTAGCTATAATTTCAGATTGTTTAGTATTACATCGTCAAAACAATCTAGAACTGGTACTATAGCAATCTGATTGAATATTTTAAAATTTAAAAACTTTGTGTACACTCCATTGCAATAAAAACGAAGAAGTGAACACAGTCAGAAGTACTTTGAGACACCCTAATTAAGGAACACACAAAAAATTGTTGGATAGGAAATAAAACTTGGGATACGTTTCTGTAGAGAGAGTGCTTCCTCTAGGTTGGGATCTAAGCGGTTAAATCCGCTCATTATAGTTCTGTTTGTGAGACAAGATTTTGGGCAAATTGTACCGCCCTAAAATAGTCCGTCTACCACGCTCTCTTTGTAATCTTGTTTAAATGGACGAATAAAAGAGCGCAGTGCAAACACAAACACTTGTGGAATGTTTATACTTCATCAGTATTGTGTGTGTATGTGTGTGTGGCAGCTACTCTCCCGTGGGAACTCTCCCATAATCCGAACACAGTCATCCCGTTCTGTCCCGAGGGAACGTTTCATTCCTTCCTCATCTCCTTGCACTCATTTTGTGCCCGCGGCAGCCTCGCCAACCGATGTTTGGTTTAGCCACTTTTCAGAGGTTCTACGATCAAACATAAATACACCAAACTTCTTGTGCGTCGAGAGCAGTCGAGAGAAAGAATGGAAGAACTTCGTTAAGCAATGCAACTATTTAATCATTCTAAGCATTAAATTACATTTAAATACTTATTTTATTAGCAAATTTGTATATTGCTATTATTCGCTTCTATGCTTTTCAGAGATATATGGTAAATTTAAATTTTATGCATTGAAATTTGTCCATCAGTATTTAGCTTCAGTTATACATACGTTTTCTTATTCCTTCAAAACCTGATTAGGTTCTACTGTAAGGATGGTGAGGTGAAATGAAAAGGGAGGTAAATTGAAGGGCGGGAAATTTAAAGGATGTAAAGAATCTTCCCAATTTTGGCTTAGAGATCCATGAAGCCCCGGCAAAATCCATAAGTCGAAGATCGGCCAAGGCAGTAACTTTTTAAGTTCCATAAGAGCACTTTATTTTAGTTCTCTGGCTTTCATTTGCTCCCCTTTGAAAACGTATAACTGTTAGTATGTTCCATTACCTTTAGCAATGAGCTGTTATGATAATCGCAATAAATTTTACACTTCTATACCTTCCATAGCCAAATATTTATATAAATTTATTTATATCGATTTATTTAGCAACATTAGTGCAAGAATTTGTGCTTAGGTTTGTAAGAAACAGAAGCGCGTGCTTTTTTAATATGAAATGGAGAATACGCAACGAAAATATGGTCAATATTTTCGCGAGGCATTGTAGACGAGTACCGAGAGAGACAGAGAGAGAATCGGGGAGTGAAAGAGACACCACGCGCAGAGAGAGAGAGTAGCAGAGGAAGTAAGAGACAGAGACAGTTCCATGGTGTTCTCGCTACATCAAGAAAGATTGTGCTAGTTTGGTAGCTTTCGAGAAACTTTGCCTAACTTAAAAGAAACAGCTGCTCGTGTATAAATGCAGCTGAGCTGGAGCCAGTTAGCCAGTGAATGGAATTGAAGTTGTGCAGTGAAGAGAGCCTAGTGAGTAGAGAGCTGATAATCGTGCGCGTGCAGCGGTGTATTGATTTGAAAGTGAATTATTTTGTTTGTTTACGTGTGGTGAAATAACCACGAGAGACTGTGTTGGTGTATGTTACATCATCCTGCAAACTAGACTTTTAATTCACGAACCCACAGTCACAATATATTTGTGGTAGCTCATGGGAAAGAAGCATTGTTTTCTATTACAGAAAGATATGCCTTACATATACAAGGGTGGGTCAAAAAGTAATGCCTCTTTTTTTTTTCCTTTATTAAGTAATTTATGTGAAAACTTCGAATTTGGCGCAATTCCTCAAACCCTCTTCTCCAATCCCCTGCTGTAGTAACTTCCTAAGTCAACAGGTGGCAGCACTGCATCCTCTTTCATATGGCTGACATCGACATTCGTATTAGACTGCGTTCTGTGATTGAATTTTTGACTGCGGAAGGTGAAACGCCAATTCGCATGCACGAAAGGCTAAAAAATGTGTATGCTGATGCAACGGTGGATGTCAGCACTGTTAGACGATGGGTTCGTCGCTGTAACGAAGCTGAAGGGCAAACACCATCGTCAGATGAAAAGGGAACCGGCAGGCCGGTGACTGCAGTGACTCTACGCAACATTCAGCGAGTCGATGACATCATTCGTGGTGATCGTCAGGTAGCAACAGGTGAATTGAGTCACATTACCTCCCTCAGTAAAGGCAGTGTAATGGTTATTCAACAACTGGGTTATTCAAGAGTTTGCTCACGTTGGGTACCAAAAATGTTAACCGCCCAAAATAAAGAAACAAGGAAAACAATAGGCTCCGAACACTTGCAGCGCTTCAATTTGGAGGGAGAGGAGCTTCTGGAAAAAGTTGTCACTGGAGACGAAACGTGGGTTCTTTTTTTTAACTGAATCAAAGAGGCAATCAATGGAATGGCATCACAGAACGTCACAGAAGAAAATAAATTCAAAACTCAGCAGTCGGCAGGGAAAGTTATGGCGAGAGTGTTTTGGGATGCAGAGGGTGTACTTATGATTGATTTTTTGGAGCAGGGATGCACAATTAATTCTGTCCAATATCTCAGAACTCTCAAAAGGCTGAAAGCACGTCTTCGCCGAGTTCACACAATAAAAACTATGGCGGATGTTCTTCTTGTGCATGACAATGCAAGACCACACACCAGTCTTACACCACTTCAGAAATTGAGAAATTGGGATGGCAAGTCTTACCTCACCCCATACCGCCCTGACCTGCTGTAATACTTTCATCTGTTCGGGCCACTAAAGGAAGCTTATCGTGGGATTCATTTTGAAGATGACGAGGCTGTGAAAATGTCCGTGCGTCAGTGGATTAGGAATCATGGCCTTATGTTTGACCACACTGGAATACATGCCCTAGTTAAAAGGTTGAACAAAACTGTGGAAAACGACGGAGATTATATTGAATAGTGACAAATTAATCGTCAACGTTGTAGTTTTCAAGCTATGTAAATTGGATTCAATTTTCTTGGCAATTAAAAGAGAAAAAAATTAGTAGGCATTACTTTTTGACCCACGCTCGTACACTGCCCATTCTTTCACAAGCTATTCTTGCATAAGCTTACTCCTCAATCCAGTTCTGGTTAGTTCGGATAAACGTTTACATAATGATTTTATTTGTGGTGTATACTAGAAAGTGCGAGAAACAAGCGATAGTAAACTGCTCAAAACAAAGATATCTTAGTGATGATATTGAAATTCTGTTTTTTAATAAAAACGATAGTAAACATGAATATCGTTTAAAAAGGTTATTTGGGAGCGGAATAGCTTAGAGGTAATGCTATGGATTCGCATTAGGGAGGTCTCAAGTTCGATCTCTCCGCTAACGAACAATCTGGCCAAAGGTTTTCTCGTAATCACTAGCCAAATACTGGGTTGGTCCTTTCCTAGACTTTGCGTTCCTTCATTTCATTTCGCCATCATTTAATCCAGTTTTTCGAGTGTCGGAGAAGGGCGAGTGTGGTGCAGCCGTGTTTTGTAATTTGCACACTGTAAATTCTGTTCTATGTTCTCTATTTTTCTGTATGTGCCTGGTGCACCCCGCTCTCAATCTGCCGATACATCTGTTTGACCTCTTACAAGAACCTAGCATTGCAACACTCCTGCTAGACACTTCATTACTTTAGCTACACATTTGATTTCTATATGATTATTTGGAATAATCACAAACTAGCGTTCTCTGGAACTATACGAACATCTTTAAGATATTTTTGAAATTACTTTCCAGTATATAAATTAAATCTTAGCATTGATAGTAGTGGAAATAATCATTTCTTCCACACTAGCCGTGGGTAGGCCAATGTTTGAATGAGTAGAGCCAGACTGAAAAATTCAATGTCATAGCCGGAATTTGAACCACGGATCTTCCGCAATCCGTGCGGTTGTTCTAACCATCTCAGCTACTATGGCCAACGTGCCGATATGACATTAAATTGATTCATACAAATGTGAGTAGCTGGCATACTAAAGTTGTAAGATTACTCACTCAGACTGGTCAATGTTCACCATTTCCTCCAAAAGCACTTTTCGGTCTTTGCTCTAGACCATCTTCAGTGGGTTCTGTTCCATCTACTGCCGGAGGACGTCCGTCTGACTCTCCAAGAAAGTTAAGGCTCCTCCCATTGAAGATCTCCTGATTTTTAGTGCCAACTTTTGGAACTGGAAGATTGGGGCTGGACGCAGATGATTGGTAATCACCTGTGATATTAACAGGTTGGAGTTGCTTCGTCTCTGGATGTGAAAAAGTTAAACTGTTGGATGTTTGTTGTGGCAAATATACTTCCTCTTCCATCTCAGTTTCTGGAATCAATCATCTGTGTCCAGCCCCAATCTTCCAGTTCCAAAAGTTGGCATTAAAAATCAGGAGATCTTCAATGGGAGGAGCCTTAACTTTCTTGGAGAGTCAGACGGACGTCCTCCGGCAGTAGATGGAACAGAACCCACTGAAGATGGTCTAGAGCAAAGACCCAAAAGCGCTTTTAGAGGAAATGGTGAACATCAAGCAGTCTGAGTGAGTAATCTTACAAATTAAGCATGCCATCTACTTACACTTATATGAAACATAGCTCACTTTTGACAACTTGACAATTCGTCTTTAAAATTAAATTGATTACTCATTACTACTCATTGATAGTAACATTTGTAATATTAATGGCTTTGTTACAACAGTAAACATTAAACAAATTATGAATGGGCAGAGTCAGACTGAAAAATTCAACGCCATTGCCGGGATTTGAACCAGGGAATTTCTGGTCTCCGTCCAGCCGCTCTAACCATTGAGCTACTAAGGCCAACACGCCAGCATAACATTCATTGCTCCAGCTGACTGGTATTTTTTCCGGTAAACCACTAGGAGTTCTCATAAACACATGAGACAACTCCCTTAAAGTCGACTCATAGTTCTGTAAGTACCTTAAGGCCCGGGCTTTGTAGTAGGTATTAGGTGGTTGTGTCATGTGTTTATAAGAACTCCTAGTGGTTTACCGGGAAAAACACCAGTCACTGTGAGAATTTAATGCCATGCTGGCACGTTGGTCAAGTAGCTCAATGATTAGAGAAGCTGGCCGGAGAACAGAAGAACCGTGGTTCAAATCCCGGCTATGGCATTGAATTTTTCAGTCGATTCTACCCTTTCATAATGCATCCTACACACGGCTAGTGTGAAAGAAAAATTAATTTCCATTAAAGAAAGTATTTTCATTGTTGCATTTATACCTTGTTTTCAACTTCAGTGGTAATATCGGCACACTTGCCTTCGGAACATGTTGCTATGTGCAATGGTGTAAAGTTATATATATATATATATATATATATATATATATATATATATATAGTTTCATATCCATTATACATATTCAATCTCTCATTCATACTTCCAGATCCTGGGGAGTACAAGTAATAAACCTTGACATAATTTGCACTCCTCGGAAATCGAACCTGGGAAGCCTCACATGCTCTACTGACTCAATGCGACCGTCGGCATAATGTTTGATTGAATTGTGTATTTCAACATTTAAATTAAGCTAAAGATCATATTTTCTATCAAATAATATGAAAAATATAATATAATACCATCACGATTCGTGCCAAATTTTAAACACTTTTAATATTTTCTATTTCTAAAAATAATGTAAACAAAGTATGCAAACTAAGCATGTGTATATCTATTTACACTTTTAGTATCTCAGAATATATCATGAATAATATTAGTATCTCCTGGGATGTAAAATAAATATTGTACTGAAATTTGGAATGACTGATGCTACAAAAAAGTATTTGCGAGCATTCAATTAGTGAAAAGAGCACAAAAGGAAATTTTCCAAAACGTCGAGATTTATCTTAAAATCTTTAGAAATTTCTTAATTTATAAAGTTTAAAAATATAAAGTTTAGTCTCTTGGTCTTGGAAATAGTTATTTGTATACCTAATATGATAAAATGGGATTTCTCAGACTTGAAAACCTTCCTGTCTGGTCATGGTATTTAACATCTTAGTTGATACTGTGGCTTCCCTGCATATGCCCCTTTTATGTCATAGATAAGTAGGAAAAGAAATGAAATCTGCAATTCAAAATTAAATTTAATCTCAGAAGCATTAAATCTCTCAATGTTTAAATTAATATTTTTAAATTTTTAATTACATTGAAATGCCCTTTGCAGGTTCCCTTGAAAACAAATGTACTAACTGTAGTTACCTTTGCTTTCTAGCTTCAGTACTAAAGTAGAGAAAGTAATTTGATCAACAATTTGAGAACAAGGTATAATCTTTTTTTTTTTTTTTTTTTTATTTTATTTTATCCATCGATCAGCAATTATGCTTTACAGATGTTTGTTATAAGATACATAGGAACAGGACACATAACAATGGAGGTAGCCATGAACGACTCCTCTAACTAAATGTGGAGGATAACTGTAACACAAATTGAGAACTTAAAGTCTGATGGTAGTAATCACGTGTCTGAGTCGTCTGTGCTGGAGACGTCACTTAGGAGAAGATCTTGGGGCAGTCTGCGCTTCAGGCGAGTTGGCTGGCGAGTGCGACAGCCGAGACGGTAGGTAACAGCTCCAGGGACCTCCTGGAGATGGTAAAAGAATGGACGTGCCAGGCGTCGGATGTATTGGTGAACGGGTAAAAGACCAAACTCATGATGAAGCTGCTGGTTTCGGATGAACCATGGAGCGTTTGTAACTGTACGAAGCACCCTGTTTTGTAGTACCTGCAGTCGGCGGAGATTAGTCTTACTGGTGCCACCCCAGACTGGAGCTGCATAGGTAAAAATGGGACGGACTAGAGATGTGTAAAGAAGCAGGGAGGATTCATAACCAAGTGAAGTGCGCCTGTTGAGTAGAGGGTACAGTTTTGATATCCGGGCAAATGCAAGCGTAACAGACCGACAGATGTGGGCGTTCCAAGTAAGTCGAGTGTCCAGTAACACCCCAAGGTATTTCACTGGCACATTGCTTGGTAACCATGAGAGCGGTTCCCCCAGCAGCCATAGTGATGGAGGATCCCTGTAAGGTCGTAAAGAGAAGATCTTAACCTCTGTCTTGTTAGTATTGAGGGAAATGCGCCAGTGAGAGAACCAATGAGCTAATTGATCTAGGGCAATTTGCAGTTTCTGAATGGCATGAAGAATATTGACGTGAGAATAATAGAGAGCAGTATCATCTGCGTATAACGCCGTACAAACTGGAGCTATATCAGGAAGATCATAAGTGAATATATTAAAGAGGAGTGGTGCAAGTACTGAACCTTGAGGTACACCTGCTAAAATAGGCCGTCGGGTGGATGTGAAACCAGCAATGCGCACCACAAAGGTTCTATTGGTGAGAAAACTTGCTATGATTTGTATCAGATAATAAGGAAGACCAATGCGATATGTTTTAAGTAGTAGTCCACTGTGCCACACCTTGTCGAATGCCTGGGCGATATCTAGGAATGCTGCTACGGTGTACTGCCTGTTTTCGAAACCTTGAATAATAGACTGCGTGATTCTGAGCAATTGGTGAGTGGTAGCATGCTTCGGGCGAAAGCCAAACTGAAAAGACGGAATTATCTGATTATGGATCAAAAAATGAGAAATACGTTGATGAATAATCTTTTCAAAAAGCTTAGAAAGTGTAGGTAATAAGCTGATTGGTCTGTAACTTGAGGGAAGATTTTTTGGCTTGTTGGGTTTATGGAAGACTATAATTTCCGCATGTTTCCATGTAGATGGAAAATGACCAATGCGCAGAGCAGCATTGAAGATTGATGATAAATAAGCTAGGGCTTTGTTTGTCAAATTCTTCAGCACAACGTTAGGGATAAGGTCATGACCGGGAGACTTTTTAACGGGAAGACGATGGATAAAGCGGGACAATTCACGTGGAGTAGTGAACGAAATTCTGTTGTGCGCTGTAGGACGAAGTTGGTACTCAAGGAGTTCCCTGTCCACGGAAGAGGGAATATTAGAGTCAAGACAGGTGTTAGGCGTGAATGTACGCTCGTAGTGAGTAGCTAGAGCGTCACACTTGGCAGCAGAGTCACTCAAAAGGGTCCCATCAACCTGAAGAGGTGGAATCACTGTCGGCTCTCGGAGAATCCTCTTAGTGATGTTCCATAAGGTATGATCTCCGGGACGGATAGTGGCTAATTGTCGCTGGTACTCCTGAAATCGGTGTTGCTCTAGTGCGGTCCGTACTTGTCGAATGAGACTATTTAATCTTTGGCGCAGCCAGGGTAGACGCTGACGTTGCCACAGTCGACGGATGCGATGTTTCTCTTGTATGAGTTGAGTAATATGGATAGGCAAGGAGGGGAAATAACGAGGTTGAGGACTGCGGATAGTAGAGGATCGTACACTGGAAGAGAGGGCAGAGGTAAAATGGTGAACGGCAGTGTCTATGGCATCCGCAGTACCCAGTTGATAAGATGTGTGGAGTGCAGCATCCAGGTGTGTGCGAAAGATGTCCCAGTTGACAAAACCATCGATGAGTCGCGGGATTTGTGGCAAAATATTAGGAGTGAGGTTAAATGTGACCAACACTGGACAGTGATCGGAATCGAGCGCTGGCAGTGCAGAAATCGATGCAGGTAATCGTATATTGCGATGTACCCCAATGTCCAAAATGTCAGGAGCTACCTGTGGGTTGCCAGAATAGTAAGTCGGTTCTGTGGGAGCCAGTATGTGAAGACCAGTGGCATTAATAGTGTCAAACAGACGCCGTCCATTCGGGTTTGTGACTCTACAGCCCCAAGAAGTGTGCTTCGAGTTCAAATCCCCTAGCAAGAGAGTGCAGCTTTCTGCTGGGAAAAGGAAAGAGAAATAGTGAGTATTAAGCTTACTATTTGGGGGCTTGTAAGCAAAGGTATAATCTGAAGTGCTATACCTTCTAAGCAGTTTTCAACTGTCACGTTGCTAGGTTCTCACTGCCACTTCACTGTTTTTATCTATATCAACTTCCACTGTAACTTCACTTAGTTCACATTGTCATTTCAGTAATGGGAACTAGTTCCATTTTCTTATCACATCACTTTATTCGCGACCAAGTGGTTAATGACATACGTAGGTTCTTCGTCAGTCCACTTCACTCCGACTAAACGCAAAAATCGAAAACGTTCTCTGTTGTCGACTTGGTACTCAATATTCTGGTTCTGAAAAGAACAAAAATTATATAAGCAAACAAAAACTAAACACGCGAATTTGTAAAACATATTATTCTCTATCGAACAATATAGAAAACATTGCCAAAACATTTTACTTTGCATGTAAAACCTTCACTTAAAGAAAACGCCAAAACTTATGGGCCAATATATTACAAATATATAAGGTACATTTTTAAGCGACATGAAAGAATAAATAACCTAAATCTCTGTTTTAAGCGATGAAAAGCGCTAATACGAAGTAGATGAAACTAATCTCTTTTGGCACCTAATCTAATCGCCATGAGCAAAAACTTTGATAGAAACGTGAATGGAATCTGAGGAGATTGATGCATATACCATGCTGCCAATGACAGTGATATGAATGACACATTGAGTCGGTGCTGACAGGAGCACGCATGGTGGGGGAGGTTCAGATGGATTTAGTTCTCAAACACGTCTCTCTGTGATCGGGTAGTTAATCGTGTTTCCTTCACACCCTCTGGGCACGTGACTTGTGGTCTCCAGGGTTGGCCGCACACCCAACCAAGCGATGATGTCCCTAGCCATGGACCATCACAATGTATGAGGACATTCTACCCTCCGTCGTGTATTTGTTTTCCTCGCACTTGTTGCTGTGCTCACTGAATCTTTCTGTGCTACTTCCGCAACCATGGACGTGGCCCGCCTGTCACTGAACGTTTTGCGCATGAATGAGACCACACCGTTAAATTACTTATCACTTTTAGTTTGCTGACAAGCGTGCTAACTATGCTGAAACTTTATACAGTTGTACTGGCCTTGTAATGAATATAGGGCAAGCAAGGGATACTCGTCTACAAACCTCTACTATTCCTCTATGTAACTTTATAGCTGTACATCGTTTCAAAGAATGCTATACAATGAATTAAATATCTGTCTATACACTCAGTTTCCTATAAAATTGTAGTAAAAATGTGTGTTCAGTATACATTAAATTAAACAAGGTATTCAAGACAGATCTCACAGGAATCTTCAGATGCTAATGTAGCTGTAAAAAAGCATGAGAAGACAAAGCAGGGATGTCTATTAAATATAATATTATTTAAACCTCATAAAATCATAAATATTTAATCCATTTTCTTACTTTAAACTCCCTTTTCTAGGATTTTCATGTCAGTACTTGTAATTTCGAAATTATTTGATGTGCTTTAAGTATATAAATCAATGAAATATTTTATTCCTCATTATGAATAACAAATATATCAGATGAATTTACATTAATGCCCGATTTCACCAACAGATGTTAAAATCGACGTTAACACATGTAACGTAACAATTGTCACAGCGCTAACACTAATGTTAAATTTCTTGCATTTCACCAACCGGTTTTCTGAAAATGTTAGCAGAACGTGTTAGCAACAAGAAACTTGTAAATATCACAGCTGTAGAAGGCTATGGATGAATCGTATTATTTTCTAAACGTACTGCGATGCGCTTTTGTTTTCATTTTCGTCTGCACAAGCTGAAAAATGGCGGATGAACAAAATCATAAATAAAGCCGAGAGACAAATTTCTCATCGATTGAGAAAGAATTGTTAATTGAATTGGTGACGAAGTGTAAGGATATCGTGGAAAATAAGAGGACGAATGCGGTGAATGTAAAATAGAAAGATGTCACGGGGAAAATAGTGGAAACGAATTTAATTCAAACGCCTGTGGGACTACTACAAGCACCAAACAACTTCGTCAGTATTAGGTAAATTTAAAACGTGGTGCGAAGGACAAGTACTTTAAACGTTTCAAGACGGAAGGTGGACAGTGTGTTATTCACATAATTCAGTGAATTATAATATCGCAAAGTTATTAATACTTGAAGCAAATGCGAGATCGGCATATTCCTTTCGATGCATGTTCTAGTTCAGTATTAGGTAAATTTAAAACAAGGAGCGAAGAAGGGCAAGTGACTTGAACCTTTCAAGACAAGAGGTGGACAATATATTATCCAAATAATTCAGTGAATTATAAAATCGCAAGGTTATTAATACTTGAAGCAAAGGCGAGATCACCATATTCCTTTCTATGCATGTTCTAACTTCTCTTGTACTTCCGCAGTAACCTTCATAGCAACATGTTTCGACAGTCTATACCTCCGTAAAAAATTTTCTTCGGATAGCTCCTCAAAATCATTTCTCCTCATAGACCGTACTCTATTACAAATGCTATTTAGACAGTCTTAAATATAGCAAATCGACATCAACAGCTGAGTTCAAGCTCGCCATCTTGACTATTTACAATTGTTAAGGACTTAACATCAGAAATTTGGCTTGTTAGTTTAACAAGAGATTTAAAACGAGTGTTACGCTAACACCTGTTGGTGAAATGCAATTTTTGTTTTAACTATTGCTAAACTCGTGTTAAGTCTTAACATCTGTTGGTGAAATCGGGTATAAGTTGCTTAGTTACGGCGTTATTTAATACTAATATTTATACTTCGTAAATGTTTAAACCGGGATTGAAGTCTCAATTTTAACGTTTACTTTTCTGATAAAATAACAGTTGGAAAAATAAAAATCTAGACCCAAAGAGCATGCTTTGCAATTCTTATAAACTTCTTACAAACGTTTATTCTACTGCTTACTGCATGCTAATCGAGATAGACATCTGTAGATACAATGGGAATAGAGGAAAACAGTAAGCTTGAAGTGACAGGCGTAACTTTTAAGAATTTGTCGCTTTGTGATGGTATGAAAGCTTTTGCGAAAGCTTTTTGGATTCAGAGAGTGTGGGTGAAACCTCGCTATTGCATTTTTGGGTGAAGTACTGTATTTGAAAGAGAAAGTAAACATTCGCCTCCGCTCCTAAGCTTCATATTCCTTTAAAGATGTATGGGATCCGATGTCTGATTACCACCTTATTAATCTCTATTTCATTCCTCGGCGCCTGAAGGGTCGACAAGAGTTGATTTTATTGTATGGCTCTAGAAATCATTAAGAGGTGGACCAGCTCCCTTCATTAGTATATCATCTTTGAATCCTAAATTTTCATACACATGAATGATCGAAGGAGATTCATTGCTTGAACTTACTTGAATCCAATAGAATTCATCTGAAGACATTTAAAAGCCTGACTTCTGTATCAGATATTGATATTTCGAGAGATTGCATGGACACTGGATTTCACCAAATGCAAAACCCTCCAGGAACTTGTAACAGAGTGCTCAATAGCATGAAATGCAGGTTTAAGGAGCAACTTCAAGCAATTTTTGTAACGTTCTATTCTATTTCAGTAAAAATTGAATTGTCAACCCATGTTAATACAAAGTTATTGCTTCGTTATCAAAAGGATTTCCTTGAAATATTTGACAAAATAAAGAAACAGCCTGTATTGAACATGCTTATTAATAGATTAACCATCATTCAAATGCACAAGGATGTTTTTTTTTTCCATTCCTTACTCTATTACTGATTAAATGAGTATCGAATTTTGAATTACCTCTTCTCAAAGATGTAAACGTCATCCAATACATCACCGAAGCTTATCGCCACCCAGGAAGAGGACAATGCAGTTACTAAGAGCTCTGCATTTACTTCACGGGGGAGAGGGAAAGACGATTTACATAGCGCTCGCACCTGAAAGATGACAAGGGAAATTAGAAAGAAAAGGAGAGGAGTCTGTGGATTGGAAAATCTCTCCCTCCATACGTCTAGTAACAAGGTGAAACAGGCCGTATGACCCAAGTCACAATGTTCAGTCAACGAGGGAGCGAACCCAAAATATCCCCAGTGCGAGTCGCTAGGCTTACTGCGATGCCACGTCACTCTAATTTTCTTATTGTGCTCTTAAATTTAAATATATTTAGCATATTATCAGAAGTATATACAAGAAAATCTGCATTAATGTTGTTGACAACATAAATAGGACAAGATAATGTTCTAATACATTTAATTAATTAGAGTCAACTGAAAAATTCAATGCCATGGCCGGGATTTGAACCACGGATCTCTTAGTTTCCGTCCAGTCGCTCTAACATCTTGAGCTACAATGGCCAACGCGACATTAAACTCTCCAATTAACTCAATAATGTCGCGTCGGCATGTTGGCCATGGTAGCTCAAGAAGTTAGAGTGACTGGACGGAAACTTGGAGATTCGTGGTTGAAATTCCGGCCGCGGCATTGGATTTTTCAGTTGCCTCTAATTAATTAAAACATCCATAAATGGGAGTAATGTATTTAAAAGTATTAATTCTGTAAGAATTAATTCTTCGATGCTAATACATTGTTACAATATACTATTAAATATTTTTTCTAATTTAAGAAGTTTTAGTCGTTTTTTCACAAACTCCCAAATCTTTCACTAAATGGTTTAGGTTTCCATAAATTTTAAGGAAACCACTCCAACAGCCATAGTATCCACAGTTTTGAATTATATGTTGGGCAGTTTCTCTTCTGTTGCAGGCTGTGCAATCATCAGATCCACCGAGATGATACAGGTGTGTGTGAACTTGGCTTGCCCTTTTCAGATTCCTATGATGAGTATTCTGATCTTAGCTGTTCAGATAGTTAATTGTAAAAGTTGCAAAGGCATTGTTTCTTTCTCCATTCGATTTACTATTTGGTAAAACAGCCTAAGTGTTTTCCATTCACATGGAGGATTTGTTTCAAACAAATGGTGGATGTCTCAGAAAAAGACATTTTACTTTCTGAAATAATCTTGCGTTCTTGGCAGCTTTCCAGCGGTTAGTATGAGATTGTCTTTTGTTTTGCTGTGTTTTTCTTTGCTGAAATGCAAAATCGTAACCATCTAGGAGTATTGCTTGAAATGAAATATTCATAACTCTTTTCTTATTACTACACGAATTTTCCATGGAGGAGCAGCAACGGTTGCCACTCCATGCTATTCTCAACGATAAAACCCAGCTTTTCAACTCATAACCTTCTATAAATAAAAACTAAACCGTTCTTCACAAGCATGTTGTTTTGTTAACCCAACGCTTTCGCATTCCAGTGCAGATTCTTGTATGTTCCTATCTTTATTTAAGTTATATAGCAATTATTAAGTTATGTATCCTAGTCCATTGCAATGAAATGGCCTTTACTGTGTTTAAAAAGTACAAAATCGCTTTGATGATGTCCAACAAACACACTTTTTCTTTTCTTTTTTCTTCTTTTTTTGATATTAGTAAAGGTTCACTAATAATAAAGATTACTACACAGGCCTTTTACAAAAACAATCAAGATCCCGTTTCGACATTCTACTTTTACGTTTTAATCCAAAACGTTATGTTTTATTTTAGGAAGATAAAACAGTAAAGACATATTTATATGTAAAGAGTTGTTTGTTATGGGAGAAATATACTAGAAGTCTTCGTCTTACTTTACCAAAATGTTTCTTGACTTCAAGTATAACGAAAATGTTCAACAAATTAACCACGGTTTTATAAGGTGGAAATAGTCTCTCGGAGAGATCACTTTCTTTCTGCAGCCTTAATTTTTCAGTGAGAGCTGTCATGTTTTCTTGTCCCTCCCTATAGAAGGTCAAAATCTTGCAGCTGTTAATATATAACGTTTTTACGTGTCTAGTTATTTAGGAAACACACGCTTTCCGTTAATCTCAATAGCGACTTAATTGTTGCCATACTTTCTCTGTGTTAGGTAAATTATAAAATAAAACTGGGAATTAATAATGGAATATTTCCTTTTATATTTCATGTCAAATTTGTCCCTTTATAACATTAGTGTGTCCTGCACCGTGGCACAGCATACTTTGGTCCCTGGCCACGTAAAGCGTCCCGGGTTCGATCCTACCCATGGGGTGCGGATTTTAGGTCCCGGGTATGGGACCGGTAACTCAACATCGTGAGGAAAGTGAGAAGCTTACGCTAGGTAAGCGGTCCTGGTCACGAAAACCAGTTCTGGCTGGGGAATGCTGAGATGCTGACCACATCTCCTCCCCGTATCGGTTGGATGATTGCCCACCTCTACCACGCATTAATGGGCGTGAGGCCGGCGGTCGGGTTTGTAGGCCTTGGTCCTCTTGGGGATGACGCGCCAGTGTTTTGTTTTAATGTCAATACTGCTAATATTGAGAAAATGTATCTAGAAATCAACAAAAAATTTTAAAATTTTCATTTTTTAATTTTCATCTTTTATGCTTCATAATTAGTTTCTGAATATCAAATTTAAAAACATGGATGGCTTTTCGGGTCCTTATTTTTTCCAATTTATTTTTCTCCCTGCATTTTTAAGTATTCCAAACGCTCTTTAGATCACAGCTTGTGTGGTCTAATGGCTTGTTAGCATGTCATTTAAACGAATTGCGAATTTAAAAATGCTCTGTGCTAATTAAAACATTAATTATTTACACAACTGACATTAAAAATTAAATGTTTTGTCCTTTAAAATAAAACAAATTAAGAAAATGCTTGTAAACTTTTTTCTGTGTTTGTATATCAAGCCAAACTAAAAACTCGGGAGTGATACGATAAAAGCTGGAGTCTAAAGAGCCTTTCATATTACCATATCAAACATGTCTTAATTGACAATAAAAATACTATCTGAACATTGGTTTGCTATAGCTCGTTGAAACTTTTTGTGCACTAATGCTTTATACTCTGGTAAAAGGGCATCATGGCCTCAAGGCCGTGGATTATTGGAGTTAGACAGATATGCTTTGAAGTTGTCTGTTCTCAATGTGTATATAGAGTAATTCATTAAGAAATGACAATTGAATAAAAACAGTCTCGGATCACACGCAATCGCTCACGCTGCCATTTGTATACTATTGTCATTTGAATTTCAACACCCGGTAGTTTTCACATAATTAAGTAAAACAATACCGTAAGGCGGTTGCAAGAGAACAATGCCACATACTGAATGGACAGGCACAGAGAGGGGATGAAAAATAAATAGCTAACAAACAAAAGCTTTGGACCAGCTAAAAGGCGAACCGGATCTACAGAGGTTGAATTATTGAAGAAGTAATTAAAATGCGTTCAGCTGAACAACCCA
This sequence comes from Mantis religiosa, assembly GCA_030765055.1. Lineage (NCBI taxonomy): Eukaryota > Metazoa > Arthropoda > Insecta > Mantodea > Mantidae > Mantis > Mantis religiosa. The sequence continues at coordinate 69,054,934 of CM060955.1, read as the reverse complement.
CCCCTGATAACGTTATAAATCAGACTGGGCGTTTATGGATTCATAAATATGTGCCGAGTCGTTTGTATCGCAGACTCCGCTACTAATCGCATTGAAACATTACATTAAAGTGCTGTTCTTCGTAATGGATACGCAAAACGTTCAGTACATTCTGTTTCAGTGCTCTAAATCATTTATTATATCCTGTGTTATTCTTAGATCCTTTTATTTACCTGTAAGTCTAGAGAAGAGTTTACAACGCCATGATGTTTATTCTCATACTCCTTGGAGTTTATGTGACAAAACATTAAAATAGTTTATGTGAGCCTCATTCGGCTTTCTCTACCATGATCGATTCAGGTCTGTCTGCATGACAGTTTATTAGTTACTGACCTGCTCACAATCTTTTACGAGGTGCGTTCAAGTTATAACACCTTCCCGTAAGGGAGGGGATCCGTCCTCTTCAGCTGCCGTGATGCGGGCGCTGCGGACCCCTAGCACACGTGGTACCTCTGACGTTACTAGAGGATCCATACTTTTAAAAGGTCTATAAAATCTTATTCCACTCTTATTTTTTCTTCTTCTTCAATCTTGTTTCCTAGCAAGTCACACTCACTAGGCCGCAACCTTTTCAATGTCTTCATCAAAGTTTCTCTTCCAACCTAGTCCCAAGTAGGTGGGGTGAGTGTAATGAATTCACCCGCTAACAAGAGAATTCGAGTAATGTACCTACTGAGAATAGCACTTTATCGTCTGTAAAACAGGTCTTCAAGTACTACACTAAACAACATAACTTTGAAAGGGTAGAGCCAGACTCCAAGTGACTCATGATTCTCCAGCTACTCAGGTAGGTGTCTCATGTGTTTATGAGAACTCCTAAGTGGTTTACTGGGAAAAACACGAGTCAGTTGGAGAATTTAATGTCATATCGGCACGTTGGCCATAGTAGCTCAATGGTTAGAGCGGCTCTACGGAGACCAGAAGATCCGTGGTTCAAATCCCAGCTATGGCATTGAATTTTCCAGTCTGGCTCTACCCTTTCATAGTGCGTCCTACACTCGGCTAGTGTGAAATAACAATTAATTTACAACATAATTTTGTTTTTCAAAACTGGTCCGGGTTATCTGGACATCCGGTTTAACAAGGTTTCACTGTATGTACTAGAGAGAGGTCTGTTGATTTTTAGTAAATTTAAATATTCTCTAACGCTGAAAAAATGTCTGCATGTGTAGCGTAGGTGGTAGCGTATCTGCCCCGCGCTCAAGAGATCCCGAGTTCGAATCTGGTCACCGTGAGTTACGTGGATAAGGTTTTTACCAGGATTTTCCCTTATCCTGAAAGATGAACGTCGGGTAACGCCAGCTCTGTGGACCTTGGACTTATTTGAGCATCATTTTACCCAGTTTCATTCATCGTCCTTTAAGACTTAACGTTGGAGGACGTATATTTCAAAAATTACCCTTAAAATGACGTTTTTGTTTACCTAGATCCCTTTTACCACCGTTTGGGAATACCCCTGAATAAAAATAATACCTGATACAGTAAAGGTGAAAGGGATATAGGTCGAGATAGCTGAGGTAACAAAGGAGACAAGTAGTACCTTGACCTACAATTGGATCTTTTGTGAACACGAGGGGGATCCCAAAAGAAACCGGATTGTTGTCTAAAAAGTCTATTGATGAACCTTTTTACAAACTTACTTCAGTCGCCTTCGAAATACTCTTCATGACATGCGATGCACTTGTCAAGTCTCTTTTCCCACTGTTGGAAGCATGTTTAGAACCCTTCAAGTTTGATATATTCCAGTGCCCTTTGCGAAGCTGCTTTTACCGCCTCCACATCGTCATAACGCTCCCCTTTTAGCTCTTTTTTCATTCGTGTAAATTGGAAAAAGTCACACGGGGCTAGGTCCGGCGAATACGGATCGTGGGGAACGACAGACCACCTCGAGATGCCAAATAGTGGGTCACTCATTAGGCCGTGTGTGCTGGAGCGTTGTCGTGATGCAGAAACCAGTCACCTGATCGCCAAAGTTCCAGGCGTTTCCTCCTCACATCCTCTCACAGACGCCTTAAAACATCCAAGTAAAAGTGCTGGTTAACATTCTAGCTAGGAGGTACAAATTTCCGATGCACAATTCCACGAACATCAAAACAGACAATTATCATCGTCTTCACATTTGACCTCACTTGCCTTGCTTTTTTGGTCTGGGAGAGTTGGGAGTCCTTCACTGGCTTGACGCTTGCTTGGTTTCTGGGCCATAAGCACAAACACCAACTCTCTTCCCCTGTAATGACTTTGTTCAAGAATTTTGGATCACGTGCAATCTCTGTCTTCAAGTCCTGACACAAATTCATGCGAATGGTTTTGTGCTCCTGTGTGAGAAGGTGCGGAACAAATTTAGCAGCAACACGTCTCATTTGCAATCCTCCCTCAAAATCCGCTGGCACGAGCTCCAACTGATTCATGTCGCCGCTGAAATTTGGTCGATCGTTTGGCGACGATCCTTGTTGATATTTTGGCGGACCGTTTCAATGTTCTCCTCATTTCGCGATGTTAAAGGGCATCCAGAACGAGTTTGGTCTTCAACACACATCTCACCACGTTTAAAGCGTCCAAACCACTCGAAAATCTGTGTGCAACTCATAGTGCCCTCCTGGAAAGCTTCCTGAAGCATTTGGTGTGTTTCCATTGCAGTTTTTTTAAGCAGGAAACAAAATTTCACACACACACTTTGTTCTTTTAAAGTTGCCATCACGACTTCGCAGAGGTAAGCCGCCAACAGTCAGAGAAACACAATACCACACTTGCACGTTCAGCTCTATATTGACGCAGTCTGCACAGCTGTTTCATGAAGGTCTCTACTAACACCATCTAGCGTGAGAACCCTGCACTACGTCTACGAGTGGCAGCGCCCTCGGAGTCCGGTTTTTTTTGGGTCCCCCTTCGTATACCGCGGAGGAACGGATGATATAAAGAAAACGTAGGGGACGCATGGGCTTCAGAAAGGGACATTGTAAGTGACTTAGATGTACTAAATTCCCTAACAGTTACTGGCTTTACCAGCTGGTTGGAAGGCACTTGCAGAGACCAGCCCAAACCTCCGGAGAGTGGCTCAGATATTTCCTTCAGCGGGAACCGCAGAAAACTCGACTCGAAAGGGAAGGCTCGAAGGGATACCCTCTGGCGGAACCGAGATAAAGATACAAGTCGCAATAAACCATCTGCCTGCCGTCAACACAACCCCGGAGAGTCCTGGTAAAAAGAGGGAGATGAAGTGAGAGAAATGAAACATAAAAGAACGAGGTAGACATTCGGCTTGACGAGCTGGAAAAAAAAGCCATATCAAAGTGGGCGGTCACCAGGGATCGAGGTAATGCGACACAATTCACCTGTTGTTACCCGGCGATCACCACGAATGATGTCATCGACTCGCTGAATGTTGCATGGAGTCACTGCAGTCACCGGCCTGCCGCTTTTCATCTGCCAATGGTGTTTGCTCTTCAGCTTCGTTACAGCGATGAACCCATCGTCTAACAGTGCTGAAATCCACCGTTGCATCACCATACACATTTTTTAGCCTTTCGTGAATGCGAATTGGCGTTTCACCTTCCGCAGTCAAAAATTCAATCGCAGAATGCTATCTAATACGAATGTCAATGTCAGCGATTTCATAAGAGGATGAAGTGCTGCCACCTGTTGACTTAGGAAGTTACTACTGCAGGGGATTGGAGAAGAAGGTTTGAGGAATTGCGCCAAATTCAAAGTTTTCAGATAACTTACTTATATAAGGAAAAACAATAGGAGGCATTACTTTTTGATCCCCCCTCGTAAAATTGTAAAAGTGCTTTTATTCAACTGGTTTGTAAATAAATAAAACACAATACTGTTCTGCGGCAATTGTTTATAACGCGTTTTAATATTTTAAAATAAGATATTGGTCATGTAAACCAAAAATAAATCTTATTTTTAAAACTTCAAGAAAGAAATTCTTATCATTAATTTTTAGTGTCACCAATCGCATTATTTCGTTGAAGCCGCGCAAAACCGGAGTTTCGCGTAGGCAGAGACAGTGGCGCGCAGCCCTAAACACTTGCCGAGAGAGAAAGAGACAGAGATAGTCTAAAATTTCTCGCTTCATCGTGATGAAATGGGTGAAATGCTGCTCAAATGAACCCAGGATCCATAAAGCTTAGAGTTACCCGACATTCGTTTTTCAGGATAAGGGAAAACTCCGGAAAAAACCTTATCCTTAGCCCGCCTTGGTAGCGTGGCGTTAGCGTATCTGCTATATATATATATATATATATATATATATGTGTGTGTGTGTGTGTGTGTGTGTGTGTGTGTCTGTGTGTGTGTGTGTGTGTGTGTGTGTGTGTGTGTGTGTGTGTGTGTGTGTGTGTGTGTGTGTGTGTGTGTGTGTGTGTTACCTTAAACTATCCTTTGATACTTTATACTTCATATTAAGAATTATAATTACCTTAAGAATTGCTGTATTAGCGATTCATTTTGTATCTTACTTCGTGTGTGGAATTATTTTTAATTCCATGGTAACAAATTTTGACATTTTTAAAATACAAAATAGATAGTTTAAACCGTAGAAAAGCTAATTAGTACTCAGCATACATTCTGTCAAGAAAGTACCGGTAATTGATCATATAAAAATGTCGTACAAAAGGGGATTCGAAGTTATTGTGGTCGCTAAGTTGGTACATCTTTCCTCTCTCTATACCCATTCGGAGTTTGATTGTCATCTGTTATCTAGTTTGTTTACAGGGTGCCATTTAGTTTTTGCATTTCAAAGGTGTGTTGCGATTTAAAATGAATAAAAATATTTAACAATGAATCTGTCTCAAATTTTGTATCTCAAATAGTATTTCGGGTGTCGAATCGCTGAAAATGTTACAGAAGGCTTAAGGTGAGTGAGCTTTTTCAAAAACGCTTGCGTATGAGTGGTACAGTGAACTCAAAAGTGGTTGAGATGTGGGGGAAGGTTTGCTTTGCTCTGGTCGGCCATCAATAGTTTCTACTGAGCTGAACATCACTAAAGTGAAAAGGAAATGGTCTGAAAATCGTCATTTAGGTCTAAGAGAGATTGCCGCTGTACTTTTTGTGTCTCATGAATCGATTCGTACCATTTTAAACGATTGTTTGGGCATGACACATGTAGCCGATCAACACTTAATTAACTTAACCTATAACTTAATTTTAGTTGTTCCAAATGTAATCCAACACAATGTGTGTTAAAATTCTGAGTGCCACTACTCTTCTGTGACACGCATAGCTTGTACCTTCCAAGAAAGAAATACAAAGAAAAAATGCTTTCCCCTTTATCTTTCAGTCATAAATAATGTATCAATATGTCAGTCTATATATTGACTTTGTTACTAAACATTTTATAGGTCACATTATCTATTTACGTGATATGGAAGGAAAGCTTTCTGTAGCGTGACTCACCAAAACCTACAACGAAATTACTGAATTCATTGTTTACTCATCCATAAGATTACATAACTACCTATGTAATATAACAAAAGTTTACGGAAAATGTACCTTAAGCTTTTTATGGATAATTATAAACATTTGCAAAGCCAAAAATTGTATTTTAAAATATTTATTTGTGAGTATGTTTTAATACACGCAAGAATTAAACAGATTTTTATTACTGTTGGTGTAGAAATGTTATATTAGGACTCATTAAGAAAATAGACTTCATTCGAAAAAAAATGTTTTTGTTCAAAATTAGATATTTAACTAAACGGGATGTATGGAGATAATACTTTGTTGCTTGTTAAGGAGAGACGGCACGCCCTATCTTGCCTATATTAAAATATACAATTTATGACCCTTTTTTCTGAAACTATTAACAGCATATATATGAAAATTTTATAACATACCATGTGGTCCTTAGATCTACAATGATCTACAAAGATATATATATATGCGTGTGTGTGTGTGTTTCATTATTTTTTCTTCATTTTTAGCACTAAAACACCATTACATGGAGCTCCTAATTAAATTGCTGTGCTTGTAGATCCACGGCATTTCTGAACATACTTTTATAATTTGTAAAAGTTAGATGTACATATCTCCAATATTTTCTGAGAAAATGGGGAAAATTAAAAAAAAAACACTTAATTTTGAGAAAAACAGCCTTAAAGTTTCCGGTAAGAACTGTGGCTTACAATTTACTCTGGATTTGATTAAAACATCTTTATTATTTTCATTTAGTAACACAGGTTCTTTGACAGCAGCTCTTATGGAGTTTCCTGCATCATTTTGCAGGCTCTTTGCTAAAAGTGTTGGAGATTTGGTAAGTTCATAGCCCCACACAATATTTTACAGCTCCAAGTCCCTTCTCAATGCATCTTAGCCCATAAACAAGTCTCACATTGTTTTCATAAAGGTCAGAGAAAAATTACGTTTCATAACTACAATCCCTATACCAATTACTGTACTCGATTGTTCTTGTAACCTAACCTCACCACCATATATTCTACATGACACAGTTTCTTCTAGCATTCATCTTAAAATGCCTAAATCTATCACAGTATTAGTTTGAGTACAGTCTTCAACACAGTATATATTTACATTAATATTTACATTTGATTGTAACTTCCTTTTTGAAGCACTTGGAGGAGTTGCATGGTCGACTGCCACACTGTTGACTATCACTTTCATCGACTTTTACAGGCTAGGGTACTGTCCTACTGCCCTTGTACTTAGGTTTGTGAAAACTTCTTTAGATTTTGTCATCTTCTTACAGAACTACACTTTCAGTTAGCTAAATACTAAAGGGACAGTTGCTCACAAACAAAACTCGAGTCATAGCCACAGATTGCCCGCCTCGATAGCGTAGATGGTAACGTGTCTGCCTCACGTTCAAGAGGTCCAGAGTTCGAATCTCGGTTAGGGTGAGTTACTTGTATAAGGTTTTTTCCAGGGTTTTCCTTATCCTGATAGACGAATGTCAGGTAACTCTAAGCTCCATGGACTCCGGACTCATTTCAGCACCATTTCGCCCATTTCATTCATCGTCCGATGTGACTAAACGTTGGAGGACGTAAATTAAAAAAGAAAAAGCCACAGAATAACAAAACTAGAGAATCGTTAGTTATAAGGATAATAGAATAAAGAAGACGACATCTATTGCAGAATACGCAGCAAAAATTACTCTTAAAACAAGGCTCTTAGATGAAACGTTTCTGGACTTATTCCAAATTTTGTAAATAGATGCACAGTAAGCTAATAAATTGATATCTGTCATTATATTCTTAAACTTCGTTTAAGTACACTTATAATTATAGCATATGAATATATTGTATACGAAAATTTGAAGAAAAAAATTGAAATATTTAACTGCGCAAATTTTTGCAAATTTTTGCGTACAATCTCACCTTAAATGGATCACTTCTGATATTGAATCATTACTTAGTGTGACGTAACATGGTGTTTGAAATAATTAATCACATAAAATGATATAATGATCATAGAACTCGGCAACATTGAAAAGTGGTAAGTTAGGTCACGCATGTGAGTCAGCTTCCGGACAGTAAGCAAAACAGTTTACTCCACAACTCTCATGTTTTCCACACATCCCTTGATAAAACAAACACGGCGAAAGAGTGAAAAAATGTTTTGGCAAAATAACAAGCACAGCTACCATGCTATTCGCCCAAACTAGAACATGTCAATGAAAGGAATGCTTCAGTATCCAATAAAAGCTTAACGATGTAGTTTTTTTGTCTTTACATTTCAGAAAGATGGTTTGAATGATTTTATTAAGCAGTATCAAATGATAAACCTATTTAAATGTATTATCGAATTACATCAAAAAATATTCATAGATTGTGAGTTTGGATTACAAAATGTGTCAGTACAAAATTCAGATCCAATTTCTAAGAGTTGACTCAAGAAACAAACGCCTAACAGAAAGGGAAAGAAAAATCTGTTTGTATAGTGTCTTCAAAGCTCTTCTGAAAGTGATGGTTAGTTCCTATTACCGTGAGTTAGCTGCCTTTGCAATGTTGCCAATATTTCTCTTTTATTTCTGTGAAAAACTTGAAATATCTCCACAAAAATTGAAATAGATAAAATGGAGGTTACAATATGTGTTTCAAATAATGAGATCTGTAACGCGTTTTCATTAAAGTAAATATTTTCCCTGCCATCCGATACATATTCCCGCTCACATCAAAAGCATGTCTTCGTGCACAGTTAAAGCTTTTATCTCTGTAATCAGTTGCATTAACACAGAGGAAAGGTTTTCGTTTATTAATTTTGTGTACATGGCCCCGGGAGGGAGAAAATGGGAGTGCCCAGCGGATGTACCGGAACCCGGGATAGTTGTGCAACACTTGTAATTTTCCTAACGTTTGCTGAAAATTCTTCAAATCGACACCAGGTGTACGTCTTCGTGCAGCCGCCAGCGTTAGTGGTTTCATACACATCCTACAGCGGGGACAGAAGTTCACAACACCGAGAACAGAACTCCTAAAGAGCCATTTCCAACACATTCGCTCCTTCGGTGACATTTCCGACTCAGAGAGACTTAGTTAAAAGATGGTGAAATAAAATGGAGGACGATAAACAACAGAGAGTAGAGAAACAAAACCAACATTTACATAGCGCCACAGAATACAACGAGAAGTTTTTACTAGATTGGTATGTCAAGTTCTGTACTCACATTTATTCGCATATATTTTTCTGCAATATATTGTTACCCAAGCGGCAAACTCACGATGCCGATCAATAAATGATGGCCGGTGGAGGGAGGGGAGACCGCAGGGGTATCTGAGTCTTCGTTTCCCCCTCCTCCTGCTGCCCGAAGGAGGGCGAAGCTTCGAGAATGTTTTCCCCTCCTTAAAAGGAAATCTCAAGAAACTTCGGGCCGCCGATCAATACAAGCGAGGCGCCGAGTGTATGTGGAAAGACGAACTGGCTTAGTTGTAATTGTGTACATTACTAAATTGTAATTGTGACATTGGAATAAGGTGGAAATAAAGAACATTTTTGAGTGGTGTAATTGAACTTTTTAATTTTACGAACGCACAAAGTCACAATATACACTCAAACTCTTACTATCTGTCTACTTCAAGTTAATCCATATGGGCATTTGAAAATATGAATACATTGCACATTTCGCTGTAGGTCCATATCGGACTAAAACGACAGTCAAATCTTTAAAAAGGAGCTCCCAATTATGTTATCTTTGAAATTCAGCTCTTTGTATGACTTCACAAAAAGTAGAAGAATTATAAGTTAGCAATTATATGCCGGAATGTTTGAAAATTAAAAATAATAGAATGAATATCTCGGAAATGGTTAATGCCACAATTTAGTTATAAATTCTGATTTTAAATCAGATATTCTTTTTGATGCAGTATACTTTTGCTAACTTCTTATGGTTTACCATCTACACCATATTTACTCAAATTGAAGAGAACGTCGCATTTATTTGTACAAATTTCAAGATATATATTTTATTTATCACACAAATATTCAAACTTCCCCTTAGCTCAGTTGGTAGAGCACCTGTCTGCCGTGCTAGGGGTCCCGGGTTCGATTCCCGGTGGTGGGGATGGGGATTTTTCTCCGACCAAGATAATTCCCCATCTTCCTAAGAGTCTGGAAGTATAAATGAGAGTGTGAATGTGTGTGTGTGTGTGTGTGTGTGTGTGTGTGTGTGTGTGTGTGTCTGTGTGTGATGTAATGATTAAAACCCAACGAATACGAGTTAACAGCTTCGATATGTTCCAAAGGAGAACGGCCGCCGATATGACCATTGTCGTTAAAGTAAATGTAATAAGTAAAAAAAATATATTATTCACTTATCATAATGTAATCAATATCTTTTCATAAATTTTATAAATAGGAAGGAATAAGAAAAGTCGTCCATGTACATATATCTAGGGGTGGGGAGCTTCTTTAAGATCTTGTGTTGCTTCCTGGTAATACCCTAAGTTTAAATACCAAAGCTGTAAGTGAGCTTTCACACGCGCACGTGAATATTTTATTAAAATATTTTGTTTATGTATTCAGGATATCTCATAGTGTACAATTTTTGTTGAACTCTCGTTATCAGTTTTTATGCAACATGTAGTACTCTCTCGAAAACAATGAGAAGGGGTAGAGAAGAAAATATAATTGGCAGTTTCCCTATTTTGCCAAAATTGGAAATAGTTTGCATTAACATGCATTATGGATCACTTCAATAAAAATTAAGTTTACTTTTCCCAAGTGGAACTCGGCACTCTGATGAAGCGTAATATCCAGCACAATTAGAAGGTTCTTGTTTAAGATTTATAAATACATTATTTCTTAAAAATATGTTTATTCATAAAATTATGTTTAAATGTATACCAATGTTTCATTATTTATTTACACATTTTCCCGCCTCGGTAGCGTAGATGGTAGCGTGCCTGCCTCACGTTCAAGAGGTCCCAAGTTCGAATCTCGGTCAGGGTGAGTTACCTGGATAAGGTTTTTTCCTGGGTTTTCCCTTATCCTGATAGACGAATGTTGGGTAACTCTACGCTCTATGGACCCCGGACTCCTTTGAGCATCATTTCACCCATTTCATTTACCATCCGATATGACTTAACGTTGGAGGACGTAAATTGCAAAAAAAAAAAAAAAAATAATAATAATAATAATAAATATAGGTTAACGTTTGTGAAATAATAAATAGTATAAGTTTAAGTTGCAAACAGGAGGAAGAAGCATAACTGTATGTGACCTGGACTTTTAGTGTTTAAATTCTAATTTTACGAACAAAAAATTGCAATAGCATAATTTGAAAAAGGCGTGATGATAGATCATTAATTATTCTCACCTTTGTTGACGATCTAATAGAATTCTTGTAGATGCGTCGGCGCTGTGGAGCAATGAGTCTCAGCTCTGGTCGTAGTATCGGAATGAGAGTGTTGTATGCTGCAATTATTGGAAAATAAACAAAAATACTTCTCCTTTAGATAGGGTGGGATTTATTCCCGAAACCATTAATAAATTCTGATACAATTTTAAATGCCGTAGATTCTGTCCTTTCACAAAATGGTTTTAGTTGCTTCGTTGAGCTTTATGTTTCTGCAAACTTGCAGAGCGACACCAAAAAACACGTCTTACTATGAGGATGTTCCTTTGCAGAATGACGCCAATCTATCTGAATATTCTGGGTTCTCTGCGTACGATGTTTCTAGCACAACTAAATTACTTCTTTTCTATTGGTCCACGTCACCACGTTACCAATAGCAACACTATTGTGTAAGTTGTATCATTCCGTGGCCTACCCAATTTCATATTTCCTATTTTGTACAAATCTCCTTTTCCAGAACAATGTAGAACAAATTCATAAATATTTGAAAACATATGAAATAACTGTCACAAAATGGTTTTTAAAGTAAACTGAATTTATATAACGCAACATATAACATACGCTAGTAAATTTTAATACAGTGAAACGTAGACTATAAATATGTCCACAATTTTTTTCCTCCTGCATTCCTTTCTTTCTTCCTTTGCTTCTTTCGCTCACTAAGTTACTAACGTCTTTGATACAGAAGCGAGCGCTTACGCTTCCCTTGGGAATTCGTTTACTCTTTCCAGAATTTTTAAACTCTCCCTTCTGCAAAAAAAAATTCCATCTGAATCATTTATTGCATCTTGGGTTAGAGCTGAAAGTACACTTCGAGAAGTTAAAAATTTAATAATCAGTTATGTTAATAAGTTTTGTACTTATTTTTATGAGTGAAACCTAGTTTGTTCACATTTAAAACATATATCTTCTGCTGTCCCCTAATGTACTTTTGGATAGGTGCTACAGATTTATGAATTTTGGTTATACCATTACATGAGTCTTGTGTATACTGTCGCGGTAACGGGCATTAAAGTTTCGGCGTAAATAGACAATAGACGGATAGGTTTCACGTAGATAACGAGCTAGCATAAACAGATAAACAAACGCCGGCAAGCAAGATAACTGAGGTAAAGGCCTCACCGGCATAGATTAAGTTACGCTTCTAGAATGTAATAGAATATTCATAGAATATTCGTACTACGTCATTAGATGCCTTGTTTTCCAGAAACATCTATTGATTGACAGAACAGTCTGGTAATCATGAATTAGTGTATAAAAAGAAGCCATGGCTAGTGATGAGTCAGCTGTGAAGCAGAGTGAGTGTGAAACAGTGTTGTGAAATGAGAGACAGCCAGCTGTGTTGTTGTAACGAGAGCTAAGGATGCAATCTGCTGTCACTGTTTGTTATTGTGATCGACCTTGGTAACTGATGGTGTATGTAACGTAATGCTGCTGTAATCTATAAGAGTATTTCTACGGAAATAAAGGAGATTTTTAATTTCTGCAACTCGGTCTTTTAATTCTACGAACCCACAAAGTCACAATACTAACTTATTTTTAAACACTTGATGAGGAACTTATTAAGATTTTATATAAAATCCCAGGTCGGATAATGGTATTTTATACAGAAATGAGTGAGGAGAAAGTTCGAGGTGAATCAAAACAGAAAAGAACTCACATTTAATGAAACAAGGCGAGCAAAACTGCGGGTTCTGCTAGTTAATGATATTTATCGGCGAGGTATACATTGGTCACCAAAATGTCAGTTAATTGTAACATAACTTAACCAAATCGTAGGAGCAAAAATAAAGTAAATGTTCAGGAATGAAGAGAAAAGAAAAATGTACTCTGATTACTTGGCTGCGAATATGAGCAATCGATATTACATGAGTTTATATTCACCAGTACTCTATATTGGAAGTAATTTATAGTTATAACAAAAATTAAGCGGTAGCATACAATGTGGAGGCCCTCTGTTGGTGTTGGTCGGTATTGTTTGTGTTTATCCAGTAAGCAGAAGTAACAATTCCACTAATAAATTCAATGCTGGGATTCCACCGAAAATGTATTCTCTAGGACTGAATAAAATAAAATATTTTTTTAGAAACATGTCTGTTAACTATGTCTCTGTAAGTAACAAAACTCACCATGAAAATTGGGTTAAATACCAAACTTTGTATTTTAGATAAGCATCTTACAAGGATGCGATGCGCCTTCTCCAACTACCCTTTTCATAGAGCATTCTTTTAATGTTGATGTTCTCAAAAAGACTCTGTTTTGTTGAAAATGCCATCTCTTTAAGGTATTTTTAAGAAAAATGAAACGTAAAAAATTTAAATCTCTTTTAAAATACACAAATTGTATTAAAACACAAATTTATGTCCACTATATTTTTTGTATGGGAATCATTTCCAGATATTCCTTGTCAAATGGAAGTCGTTATTTGTAAATTTATGTCCTGAGTATGCAAAGAAAACTGAACTTTAAAGTCATCACCTTACACCGGATCTTACAAAATTTACTGTCGCTTAGCTTATTGTATTTTATTATACCCATTACAGCTCTAGAGAAATATGCAATAGAACAATTTAGGGAAACATTTATCTCATTAACATGAAGCTGGTAAAATACCAAGTGCTTTTAAGAATATTTTGTACAAGAATAAGCTGAAGAACTTATATGAGGCACAGATTAGATTTTAAACAAAGCCGTGAAATTACACCAACGGGTATAACTCTTGTCAAATAGTATCGTGACACAGCTGTTCGCAAGAGCTTTTAGAACAAATTTAGATAAAAGTTACTGCTTTTAGGAATTAGCGTTTGCATATATTGTACTTTATATTTACATAATAAATTATTACATTATAAATTGATATCATTTATGCATTTGGAAAGCAATTATTCTCTCTCATTTGCTGTATAAAAATTGTTAAGATGGAGTATATTACGCGGGACGATCGGCTCCCTTTAGTCCGGTTAAGCGGGGTTCCAGTGTCCTGATTTCGCTTACTCAATTGAATTAATGCTTTAGTCACATAACTTCTACACAAAGCCATCGGCAAATACACAAGCGCGCTGATACTACATCTGGTTTTCAAACATATCGGAACTTCGTAGACCACACCGCAGTCAGGGGTTCGAGTCTGGCATTAAAATGAATATTCATGTGTCAGAAAGCCAATAATTCTCTCTATGGGTACTTGGAGCTCACTAATATGCCATTACCGATCCCGCTTCGGCGATTTATTTCAATTTGTGATTCAAACTCAACGCATCGAAGCTTGGAACAGCCCCCTTCTGGTTTGAATTGCGTGACGTCAGAACTAACCGTACCAATGTATTCATATACCCACCAGCATGGACTAAGTATATGCATTGGTCGCTTTGAACTCTACTTCAAAAACGTTCCCGTGTTACAAAAGAAATATTGTGTGTACTTTGAAGTGATTGCTTGACGACCTGAAGCAGATCAGTGATAACATTGAGGCCTTTGATATACAAATTCACAGAATATCAATATTCTATAAATAACTCCAAACTTTGCACGATTATAAATTAACTCCAAGCGTTTCTCTTAAAAAATATTTAACGAAAGGCTTTACTACAGGATTTAAAATATCAAAAATATTTAAAATATGCTTGTCCTCTTAGGTATAATAAGAAAATTATAAAAATAACTTAATACAGGAAATATAGAATTCACTAAAATGCAATGAACACCACAGTTTTGGTGAATCTACTGCTAGTTGCTAGAGTGGTGAGCTATGAAATATGTTTCCAAAATGATGCCAAAGTGTAAGAATATAGAATATTTGCAATATTAGCTTGATAAATTAAATAGCGGTTAATAAATGATCTAATGAAGCGAGTTGTGGACTCTTTTAGAATGAAGAATTAAATATTTTCTAAATCACATAATTAGAAATTACATCTGTCGAAGTATTATCTACTAATTTTAGAAGTGTTAATAAACCTAAATTTAAAATTGTTCCCGTAATAACAATGAGAAGCGTAAGTTGCCGTGAATCGATGAAAAACTTACAGTCGTGACTGGAAATGCGTTTGGGCCAATGCAACCAACTGTAACCTTCCGTCGATATGGAGAGAAACTGTTTATGAAGTGGTTAATGAAATGGTTCCAACTGCAGAAAAGATGTGGCGTCACGGGAGAGTGAATTCGAAGATCTGTGGCGTATGTGTGGAAGATGATACACTTGAACATCGCTTGTACAACTGTCAGCGGGCTGACTTGATTTGGACCTCCATCCAAGACACATTACATAAACTTCGTCCAGAAGAATACTTACGTTCGGTACCACAGCTGGTACAACTGGAGTTTCGTTTCAAGGACCCGAAATTTCACAATTTTGCTGTGTGGTTACTTGCTGGTACACTACACTGGCTGCTGAAAGTAAGGCGAGGAGATACTGTGCTAGGAAAGCACCTGCGTATATTTTTGAAGGAGCAGAGATGGACTTCAATACGGAAGAAAACCTTAGTTCTCTGGAGCCATACATTTATCACTTGGAACAAATGCAGATCTAATAACCATCTAAGCTAATAGAACCCTTCATTTGTCTCACAGTACAAGCCAATAAAACAATGGAAAAAAAATTCTTACCCGGTACCCATTCCCGTCTTAAATAAATAAAAAAAAAAATGAAAAAAATTTTAAAAAATTTAAAAAAAAAATAAAAAAAGGGTTAGTGGTTTGAGCCCACACGGGGCAGTAAATTTTGTTCATCTGCTGACCTTAGTAAAAACTCTGAGGGATTTCTTCTATGCAATACAAGTAGGCAAGAAAAAAAAACTAAACGGTGAATCCCCTTGCGGTTACGGGCAAGTATGGAATAACCCGTGCGCGGTCTTTAGGTGCCATTCACTGCCAATAATGTATCACAGAAAAATACTTCCGTAAAATTTAAAGTACTAAATACAAGAGCTTTACAAATACGTATTCTTATATCAATGTAAGTCACGCCTACTTAATATCTACCCCACTAAATTCCCTACGTTATACATTGCCAAATCTCAAGCTTTTTATTCGCATTTAAAACAACTTCAGCCTATTATAATTCTTTTTCTTTCTGATTTTCAAAACTGCCATAGTACATTTTCACCGATTTCAGTTTTAATAACTAAAACTTGGGCTAATAGGTTTTCTGTTGACTTGAGTCCACAGGAAGACTTAGTTATTCTGACCTTTTGGCAATTGCTTTACCAAAACACGTACTTGGCTGATGGCATCCTTTTTATTTGTTCCATTCATACCTCTCCTTTAAGCTCAATGGTCATATCGGCGGCCATTCTCCTTTGGATCACATCGAAGTTGTTAACTCGTATACGTTGGCTTTTCAATCATTAGATCACGTACACATTCGCACACTCATTCATACTTCCAGACTCTGGAGAAGATGAGGAATTATCTTCGTCGGAGAAAAATCCAAAACCCCACTGCTGGGAAACGAACCCGCGGCTCCTAGCACGGCAGGTAGGTGCTCAGCCGACTGAGCTACGAGGCCAGCCGCTAATCACATTTGTATTGATTTTAATATATGTAAATTATTTATGCAATTATTTATCTATCTGCTTATCAGTTCTTTATGGATAACTCTGTATTACGTTGCATACCTTATTTTGTCTGCGCTTAAAACTCAGCGATTCTTTCTTTAATTCTTCTAACACCTATTCATAGAAGGTAATTTAATGTTTCCATCTGTTCAAGAAATCTATACCGAAAATTTAGAGAATGTTAATGAGATGCGTAATCCAAAAGAAACATAAACATTAAACTTGATAGATAGAGTCAACATGAAAAATTCAATGCCATGGCCGGGATTTGAACCACGGATCTCCTGGTTTCCGTCCAGTCGCTCTAACCCATTGAGCCACCATGGCCAACATGCCGTCCTGACATTAAATTCTCCATTTGACTCATATATTTCCCCGGTAAACCACTAGGGGCTTTCGCATCTGAGATACACCATTTGTGGCGACTTACTATCGTAAGTACTTGAGTCCCAGGCTTCATCATTTAACTCTTATTATTTTAGTTAATTGTTGGAAATTAATCATTTCTCCACACTAGCCGTTTATAGGCTAAGGTTCAAATCCCGGCCATTGCATTAAATTTTTCATGTTGACTCTATCTATCAAAAACCTTAGCCTATAAACGGCTAGTGTGGAGAAATGATTAATTTCCAACAATTAACTAAAATTAAACTTGATTTTAAGAAGCTTACAAAGGACGAGAAAGGAAAATTTTCAAGAAAGATTTTAATAGCAAAGAAACATTCATATTAAATATTTTTCGGAATGTTTTGTTTCCACAAAAATGGCGATAACGATTGTGATTAAAATTTTATATATTAAAGATATTTTCATAAAAATGAGACTTTTACATATAGGTAAATTTTAAATAAATGGTCAATGGCTTACTGCACAGAAATGCACATGTCATTTAACCACACAGTTTATGTCAAATGCGCTTTTATCGAATTAACCATTTCCATTTTGGGTACACATTTGTTATTGGTTTGAACTTTTCAATAAATATATATATATATATATATATATATATATATATATATATATATAATAATTATAACTAGCTCAAATGTGAACTTTCCTGTCCCCTTTTTATACGAGGGCTCTTCAATAAAAAACGATCACAATATATTTTTGACAACGTACCTTTACTCATCTTCATAATTTTGATAGTCCTTCTCAAAATAGTCTCCCTTGAATGTGATTCACTTGTCCCAGCGTTTCTACCAATCTTCAAAGACATGCTGGAAACCATTTTTGAGAGTTCCTTCAAAATCGCCTCCGCAGCCTTCACTACTGCTTCTGATGATGGATAATGCCTCCCCCGAAGGCGTTTCTTTAGGTTACGGAATAGAAAAGAGTCACATGGGGCTACATCCGGACTTTAGGGAGGCTGAGGGATGCAGTTCATGTTGATTTTTGCAAAATATTCAGCAACAACATTGGCAATATGCGGCCGCGCATTATCGTGGTGCAGCATCCAGACTGCTTCATGGAAATGTGCTCTTTTGCGCCTGATATGGACTTACAATGTTTTCAGGACATCGCTGTGGTATTTTTCAGTTACTGATGTGTGTGCAGGTACAACATGCTGATAAACCATTCCATGAATATCAAAGAACGAGATGACTATAACTTTCCCAGCAGAAGCAACCACTTTTGACAGATAGAGTCAACATGAAAAACTCAATGCCATGGCCGGGATTTGAACCGCGGATCTCCTGGTTTCCATCCAGTCGCTCTTACCCTTTGAGCTACCATGGCCAACGTGCCGTCCTGATATTAAATTCTCCATTTGACACATATAATTCTCGCATCCGAAATACACCGTTTGTGGCGACTTACCAAATCCCGGCCATGACATTGAATTTTTCATGTTGACTCTATCTGTCTAAAACCTTAGGCTACATACAGCTAGGGTAGAGAAATGATTAATTTCCATCAATTAACTAAAGCAACCACTTTTGCTTTCTTGTGGGTTGGTGATGAAGGTGATTTCCACACTGAGCTTTGCTGTTTGCTCTCAGGATCAAAATGATGTAGCCAAGTTTCATCAGCAGTGATTAAGTTTGAAAGAAACTCCGGATCTTCCTCTAACATCAACTTTAACTGTATCTTATCTCCTTTGCAGCGGTAGGTGATAGTGAACATGTCTGAAGTTGTCTGGTTCTCACAGGCGGGAACCAGAAGTACGAACAATGGAACTACTACGGCGTGTTTGTTTCACATTAAGCTAACAGAATATAATAAGATTGAATTTTAGTGTGAAAAATTATGATGGTAAAATAATTATGATCATTCTTTATTGAACAGCCCTCGTAGATCATTGTGCAATCTCCGTGTTTTACCTTATAGGAATTCGTGTTCCTTGGAGCTAGTTATCTCAAGTACTGCCATTCCTGGTGTAGGATCCTTAATTCTATCCAATATTGGGGTCCCAAGGATTAGATATATTGTGCTGTCTAAAACTCTTCCGTCTAATATAAATGATTGATGGTTTCTTCACACTGCCCACAAAATCGGCAGTCAGTATCGCCAAGGAAGATATAGCTTGCAGATCATTTCTGATAGAAAATTATTAACGCCACAAAAATGGCATAAGTTGACGAGATATAAAAGTTGAGATATTTTCTTCAAAGCCTTTGTTTCAAAGGTTTCGAACTTCAATATAGAGTTTAATATTTAATGGTTTTTTCGTTTTGAACCGTGGTGTTCATAAATGTGCACGGATCTTTTATTATAAATACTTTCTTTTTATTTGGAGAGTCTAAAATCTTCTATAACAGGTGAAAACCTGACATCGAATTTTTGCGTAGTTTACAATATTTCCTCTATATATACTAGATGAATCAGAAAACAATTCGTGCAGATTCGCTTTAGTCTTACTGCTATATTTTAATAAATGTATTGTAGGAAATCACTGACTGCCAAGGTAGTAGCAACACAGCTTGTTTGCCCTGATATATTAAAATTCTCAGGTCTATCCCAATTGAGAAATACTTCTGGGATACTTCCCTTCATTCTTAAAGGGCGATGAAAGATTTCTATAAAAATGAAGTTTGTACCCTGAGTTTCATAAAGTGTGCTTCATCTGTCATGGATGCAACTGTTGACGCAGCTGGCAACACTGTTGTTCCATTTCGCTTCACCAGGCCGCTGGATGGTTTTGGATTCTTTGAATTCAGCCGTCCGTAGAACCGCATCAAGCTTTAACGATATAAACAAACCCGCCGCCAACTTTAAACTTGCATGAAGATGGCCCGCAAAACCATTAGAACAGCCGTAACATGGCTGCTAAAAAATACACGAGATGCGGTATTGATTCGCTGGCCGGGTGCAATTAAAGCCGACGGCTGGAATATGCACGTGCTCAGTGCACCAGAAACTTTGATACGGATTGATTACAGCCCGCTGTAATCCCACCGGGATCCACCAATCTTTGTGAGCGGATTCCGAATGTATCGGCTCATGTTCTCCGTGATTTTATAATCCGTTGCCGTGTTATTTGGGAGAGGATGTGTATATGAAAAATCAACAACTATATTCATAGATTTGTATCTATTAGAGGTTTAACTCACATCAGTGCCTCTTATAATCACGGTTTTTATGAGCATCAAGTACTCCCACGAGAGGTAAAACAAAAATAAAAAGCAGTGCAATATATCACGTATAGATTTCTATTGTAAATATATCTGTTTGAGTAGCATTAAGCGTGGTTTAATACTATACGGTTAAGCCATAGATTCAGTCTGAGCCAACTTGTATATAATGGACATGAAAATAGATATACTTACGATTCTACGACTATATTTACAAATATAATGTAGAAGCCATAAATAAGTTTCAGTAAATTTGGGTTATTGCTTATTTTGAATTAAGAATCCTTAAAAAGGTTGAATTATCCCGAAATCAGACAGGGTGTCTTATTTTATCTTGCCAATTTCTCCCATAAATTGCAATTCATTATCACTAAGAGACTTGTAGTGGTTAACTATGAAGCCGGAGACTTTTACCTATATGACTCAAAGTCACAATTTTTGGTAGACTCAATGAAAATACTACTCATTTGTGATTTCTTGTGATTTACCGGAAGAATGAACGTCGCAGGCAGATATGCTACTGCGATGTTTAAGCGCAGAGGTTCCACCCCATTAGGCCTGAACCCGTAGGAACAGGACTGGGCCTCTTCTTACCAGTGAGTATCCGAGCGGTCCCAAAGGGCGCTCGGCGTCCCCCGTAGCTCTTTCCATAGGGCAAGACATTGATACCTAACAAGCCTCCCCATCTGGTCCTGTGGACTCAAGACGGGGTGGAAGTGGATACGCCACTTACGCGCGTCAACACCATAGGTGAAGACTACCGAGAACCTCGGTGGGGCCACCTGGTGATCTAGCACACCTTCTACTAGCTTAGCAGGCTAGCACCCGGGAGAATTAATGGCTTCCCTCAACCCCGTCCGAAGACGTACCCATTCTCCCATGGGTATCGGAAACCACTGCCCCCTCGAGTCCAACCCAATCCAAACAACTCCCGAAGGAGGGGCTCAGATGTTTGGCCCGAGGTTCCTCTAATAACGTCAGAGGTACCACGAGTGCTAAGGGTCCGCAGCGCCGCACCACGGCCGCTGAAGGGGACGGATCCCCTCCCCTACAGGAATGCTACTGAGATGCGCGGAGGTCCCTGACAAGTGCTGAGAGTACTTCATGTCGATGCAAAGTACAGATGTATTATTTTATCTTGACAGGAATCCTGCGCGGTAGGGATGAGTAACAAATGTGTGGGGATAGGCACCTCTCGCCACAATGCGTCACACGCGTAGGATTACGAAAGGGGAGTACGCTACACAGGTTGACTAAAATCTAAGCTTACCTTTTACAAGTCAAAGCTCATTCTCGAAGATCTGCGTAGCCAGTATTGCAGCTCTTCTAAATTAAGGCAGCAACTCCACTGATACCAAATGGCGATTCGTCGTCTTCATCCTCTGCCTGTTGGTGGTGTTCTAGCCCATCTTCATCCTCTTCATACTGATCTTCAGCTTCACCATCATTTTCGTCCTGTTCACTGTCACTATCACCACTGTCACCATTTAAATGAATAACTAACTCCTCTCCTGCATCTAGAAGTCCCTCGGTTCTCATATATTCCACTTCGACTTTCCTTACATGTTTGCATGCTTTTTGCCATTCTTCTACTGTTATCGATTTCATTTTTTCGTCTGTAAGTATAATTACATCATCCATTTTTAAAGAAACGCTTTCTAGTTTGGCCCATATTACTTCTTTGGGGTTCAATTCCGGATGGTAGGGAGGTAGTCTTAGTACAGTATGATTGTATCCCTCGAGTATTTTATGTATTTTATAAGAAGGTGCTGGTTTTAGGGGTAGAATAAGCTGATACATTTCAGGCTTTATTTTAGGTTCGAAAAATTAGTGTTTTTGAACTCTTCTTCAGTCATGTGTCTCTGTAGCCAGGATACATTTGATCTCTTCTAGAGCGTGAATTTGGATGTTTTTCAATTTGCAAGTTGTGATATGGGGCGTTATCTATAACTAGCACAGATCTAGGAGCCAGGTTAGGAATAAGCTTTTCTTGAATCCATTTTTGGTAATTGTTATAATTCATATTGTTACTGTAATCTCGTCGCTTTTATTGGACCTTAAATCGTACATAGGCATTTGGAACAAAACCCAGTTCTCCTCCAGCATGCACGATTACCAACTGCTGTCCTTTCGACATTGGTGCAAAAGTCCTTGTAACGAGTTATCACTCCAGGCATATGGTGTTGTATGTGCTGTAATAATGTAAGTCTCATCCATATAAACTATATTGCGACCTTCATTGCGGTATCTTTGAATATCTCGCATATATTTAAGTCTTTTTGCCCGTATGTTATGATGTTCCATTAAAATTAGTCTGTTGCGTTTGGTTTTATTCTATCTAAATCCTAGCTTCAAAAGAACTTTTCTTAATGTTGAGACACTGCCTTGGAAGTCAATGGAATTTTGAAGCTTCATAAGTACTTTATTCAGAGTTGGTCGTTCTTTTTCTGTGATGTGAAAGTTATTGACAGTTCACCTAACTACTTCTTCATTAAAGCCACCCAAATTAGATTTTGTGCATGTTCTAGATTTTTGTTTACAAAATGACGTCGTTGCACCAGAATCAGTGGCTTTCGTTTCCCTAATAATTCTTCTAACACTGCTTACAGACACACTTGTTGCCTCTGATACCCTTTTCCATATTTTCAGAGCAGACCCAGACCCTTGTTCCTTTTTCATTAATGTATACACATTGCTTATTACTTCTCGTGTTTGAGAATGTAGCACCTTATTTCCTAATTTGCTGCTAGGAGGCACCATTTCTAAATGCTCTCTTGGAACCATAAAACACGCACTTTTTGAAACAAGGTGTAGTATCACTCAGTAGCTCTGTACCTGTTTACTTGCTCGCAACTGATACGGAACTGACCTGCCCTCCCCTCCAGTTGCATCCGTTCTGAAGTGGATTCGTCCAGATACCACTGCACATCGCTCTGCACTTTTCAAGATAAAAACTACATCTTGTACAGCTAAGCAGTCACCAACACTCCTAGTCTGGTGTCAACAAACGTCCCGCCAGGTGAGGACAGGGAACACACAACGCCGCCCAGCGCTCAACAGTCTGAAAGATAATATGAAAATGATGAAAAGGAAATCGTGAAATGACAATTGGAAACCCGAAAAAAACACAAAACATGAGAGCGTTGTCGACAATCGAAACCGTGACCTACTGAAGGCGAGTTGTATACCTTACCAACGCGCTCACTATGAGCAGTGTTAACTAGAAGCAAAAACTTTGGTGCTCATGTCCAGCATCTTCCAAGTAGGAGGGTTTTCAAGAAATTCCCTCAGAACAAATTACTCATCTTCTTCAACTTCCCTAGTTTTAACACTATCGCTGTGTTAAGGAATTCTTTATGCTCTATTCCTTATGTCTTTAGGCATCGGGTTGTGGAACAGAAACTCTGAATTAGATAGATAACCCAGGATGTGTAGAAGTAGATAACAGAATGGGGGGGGGGCGAAATGAATGAAAGGAAATGCGATAATGGAGCAATTGGTGCAATGATGGCAGTGGAAATTGGAGATCCCAGTTTTCCACCACAAATCTTAAATGCGGTTGTCTGGGATCAGCCCCTTTGTGAGAGTCAAGCGGTCTAACCGCTCGGCCAGGGCACGGTTGACCAAATTACTCATCACATGAAAAGTTGTTCATTTTACGCCTTTTAAACATTGGCTCAAATAATTTTGAATAAAACAAAGTTTTTATTAACATATGGATTTGAGGAACATCGTCGTTGATCGCCGTTGTTCGATTGAATTTTATATAGTGCGATTCATATAAACCTGAACCATTTCAATAAGCCATAACTTTTGAACCAATATTAGGACACAAGTGCAACTTTGGGAGAATATAATAGACAATAGAGAGATTATATTACACTATTTAAATCTCAGAGAAAATGTTGGAAGTGTCCTCCACCAGCATCTATGGATTGTTTGTTCCATTTTCTTTTATACTACTGTAGACACTGAATTTTATATTGATATCTTCAAGACAACATTTGTAGTGCAACTGGATGATATCGAATTGAGAGAAGGTTATTTTCAGCAAGATGGAGCAACGTGCCACACATCTAATGACACCATGGAACCTGTAAGCAGTTTCTCTAATAATCGAATAATCTACAAAGGTCTGTAGCCCCCCAGATCCCCTGAACTAATCTCACCGGATTTTTTCTTGCAGGGGTATCTAAAAATAGAGTATACAAGAATAGGCCACGGACAATAGATGTCCTCAAGGAGTCCATTCAAACCGAAATAAGTAACATTTGCGAGGATACCCTCCGTAAAACTTCAGAGAATATGATGAAACAAGTGCAAACATGTATAGATGCTGGTGGAGGACACTTCCAACATTTTCTCTGAGATGTAATTAGTGTACTGTAATCTCCCAGTTGTGTATTATATTCTCTCAAATTTGCACGTGTGTGCTATTATTGATTTAAAAGTTATGGCCTGTTGAAATGGTTCAGTTTTATATGGATCGCACTGTATTGTGACTTTGTGGGTTCGTAGAATTAAAAGTCCAATTTTCCGAAATTCTAAATGTTCTTTATTTCCGTCGAAATACACAGTTCAATTCTCACGTAACAACATTACGTCACATACACACAACGTTCTGATCAGCTCTCGTTAAAACAGCACTCTTGTTACACAACTCAACTCACTGTTTTACAAAAACTAAACTGCTGGCGTGTCACAATCGCTTATATATCTCATTCATAATTCGAGAGACTTCTGGAGCAAATCAGAAAAACAACTATTCTCTGTCAATCGAGATACTCTCGAAACTTCCAAACGTGAAATCCTATCTGGCCGGCAAGTCCTTTATCTTAGCTAACTTTGTTCCCGACTATCTGTTTACACTAGCCGCGCGATCGTAAACTGATTACGCAAGTTCTTTATTACCGTGAAGCAATAGCCGGTGCCTGTTTTCTATTTATGCCGAAACTTTTATGCCTGTTGCCGCGACAATATAATTTTATAAGACATAGCCATGAACCTAACTATCTATAAGAAAATAAATCTCATTTTTGTACACGATTTGTATTAATTTGCTTGGTTGATTCAGCTGTTTTCTAAGTATTCCATTACATAAGATTAAACATTTTACAGATTTAGACAGCAATATTCAACTGACAGAAGTGCTTGAAAGTAATTAATTATTTTTATCTTTTACTTACTTACTTCCTCTCTCTCTCTCTCTCTCTCTCTCTCTCTCTCTCTCTCTCTCTTCTCTCTCTCTCTCTCTCTCTCTCTCTCTCTCTCTCTCTCTCTCTCTCTCTCTCTCTCTCTCTCTCTCTCTCTCTCTCTCTCTCTCTCTCTCTCTCTCTCTCTCTCTCTCTCTCTCTCTCTCTCTCTCTCTCTCTCTCTCTCTCTCTCTCTCTCTCTCTCTCTCTCTCTCTCTCTCCTCTCTCTCTCTCTCTCTCTCTCTCTCTCTCTCTCTCTCTCTCTCTCTCTCTCTCTCTCTCTCTCTCTCTCTCTCTCTCTCTCTTTCATTTTTCTTTCACATTTGTACATATAAGTACTGCACTGCAATTTTCTTCTTCTTTATTTTGTAATTTACGTCCTCCAACGTTAAGTCATATCGGACGATGAATGGAATGATGAAATGATGCTCAAATGAGTCTGGGGTCCATGGAGCTTAGAATTACTCGACATTTGTCTTACAGGATAAGGGAAAACCCCGGAAAAACCTTATCCAGGTAACTCACCCTGACCGAGATTCGAACTCGGGACCTCTTGAACGTGAGGCAGACATGCTGCCACCATGCTACCGAGGCGGGCACTCTGCACTATCAAGCAATCGTAACTGTTGCTATAGTTTTCTATGTATAAAGTATTTATAAAAATGTATTACTTGTATCCTAGTACCTGGAATATACAAAATTATTGCAGATGTTACACTACTTATTTCTCTGGTATACTAAAGCATAAAACACTATACTCAACTGTCCCAAACATTATCAGTGAACACTCGTGGACCAACCGTAGGTGGCACTATCTGTGAAAGCAAACAAGTGTGTGTATGCAATGAATATGTAAATGTTAAGTATGGACGACCGCGGCTAACTTCTATCAATGAGTGCCATAGCGAGAAAGCAGAACACCTGTTGATTTGGTTTTCAGGCACACTAGCTGACAGTCACAAAATATCTGAAGTGTAGTACACACATAACCTAGCCTTCCTACTCTTGTATAAACCATTCTTGCAATTCTAATTATTATCCCTACAAAGCTTTTCTATTTAACCCTTTCAGTACCGGCGTCCATTCTAAGGGACATAAGCCTTCTTTCTTATTTGTAATGGTTTTAATGGTAGCTTTTGCTATATTCTGGTTATACTGTTCTTAACAAATTAAACATATGCATTTTAAAATTCTGAATTGTAAAAATCATTTTTTTTTCACAAAACATATTGTACTGTCTTTTTAATAAGAATAACAAAATGCATGCCGTCAGCATCGAAGCGTGCGATGACACCGCCTATTTACTGCGGTTGCCGAGACTCGAACTTACGACCTCCGACTTTGAGTGGATGGCAAGTCCACTACGGGTAGCCGTAACGATTATGGCTATTCAAGTTATTTGCTTGAATAAGTATTTTAAAGCTAAACCAATAATATGGGATATCTGGGAAAAAATATTAATTCCATCCAAAAATATGAGCTTTTACAAGATTTAGGTTATATTCAGTGAGATTTAATTTGTCTCTTGTAGTTACGCATTTGTACAAATAGGACTTCAGAACAAATTCCCGGAATATTCAGGATAGAGTTTTCATTTGTCATTAAAATGTTTAAACGATATGGAATTTTAATTAACGTCTTTAGAGTCTTCTGAGGAAATTTCACGTGACATTAATGGGTAGTTTGGGATGGGACTTTTCTTTAGAACTTCAACTTTCATATTATATCTTTAGATGGTGCTGAACGTAATATCAGGTTTGATATTTTACCAACTTTTCACTTTTGAGTTATGCTGGTCAGAGACAGACCCAAACACACACACACACACACACACACACACACACACACACACACACACACACACACACACACACACACCGCCCGCCTCGGTTGCGTGGTGGTAGCGAGTCTGTCTCACGTTAAAGAGGTCCCGAGTTCGAATCTCGGTCAGGGTGAGTTATCTGGATACGGTTATTCTGGGGTTTTCCCTAATCCTGATAGACGAATGTCGGGTAACTCTAAGCTCCATGGATC
Source organism: Mantis religiosa (assembly GCA_030765055.1). NCBI lineage: Eukaryota > Metazoa > Arthropoda > Insecta > Mantodea > Mantidae > Mantis > Mantis religiosa. Next base: position 69,027,723 of record CM060955.1, on the reverse strand, counting down.
CCAGACTCATTTGAGCATTATTTCACCCATTTCATTCATCGACCGATATGACTTAACGCTGAAGGACGTAAAATTACAACAACAAAAAACCACTAACACCACTAACACACACACACACACACACACACACACACACACACACACACACACACACACACACACACATGCCCGCCTCAGTAGCGTAGATGGCAGCGAGTCTGCCTCACGTTCAAGAGGTTCCGAGTTCGAATCTCGGTCAGGGTGAGTTACCCTGGATAAGGTTTTTTCCTGAGATTTCCCCTAATCCTGATAGACGAATGTCATGTAACTCTAAGCTCCATGGACCCCGGACTCATTTGAGCATCATTTCACCCAATTCATTCATCGTCCTGTATGACTTAACGTTGGAGGACGTAAATTGAAGAAAAACTACACATACATACACTGATCCTTATTGGTTTATCTTTTCCTTTCGGATTTCATTAGTCTGAAAACATATACTTCCGATGAAATCTTATGATGTTTGGGTGGAATACGATACTTCCTCTACTAACTGTAAGCACTTAGTAGAAAAAGTAAATAAAAAAGCAAGAGCATATTCCTGCATTAAGGTTAGGAATTATCCAAACCTGACAAAAGCACATCAGATGCATTACACTCACATGTATTTCTCTACCTGGCATTGTGTATTTTTCTGCTTCTTCTCGTTCTTTCTTCTTTCTCCTATTTACTTCTTGTTGCTGATTGTGATAAAGTTTTGCAGAACACTTGTATTAACACACTTCGTTCTAGTCCCCAAGGAGATAGAGGAATCAGATGTACAAAGGCAACTTAGGAATTATTTCCAAATCCAAAAAACAGCATAACAGCGACGGTACTATGAAATGACAAAACGTTGAAAATTTTAAATCTGTCGGATACATTGTAAATTAATACTGCAAAAAAAAATATTTTAACTAATTTGTGAGTTTTAAGAATATTTGCGTCCCATGTATAGTATGTACCTTTCGCATATCTCTTCCTTGTCCCAATTATACCAGATGGCCCAAATTCCCCGTCTTTCACGTTAGGAGATATCCTTTTATGCGTTAAAACAGTTGCAGAACGTGACAGGGTAATTCCAGTTAAACGCGCGGCATTCCTGAGCGAACTTCAGCTCCGAGAAATGAAGGCAGTTCATAGGCTTGAACTTCTGTGTGTGCTCCTGAGAATAAACAAGAATAGTGTAAATAACCGAAAAGGTCTTGGAGTGTTTTCCATGTATGTTACAGTCTTTATTTTCGAGAGAATAAACTCACTCTTTAGAGACAAATTTAGTTGTCGGTATATATCTATAGTTCGATTTACTTTCTCTTCTACGTACCTATAATAAGTATGCAAAGTATTGCATTCCACGCAAAAAATATATTGTGAAGCTTAAGTGGAAGCACTGCCGAACAAAATCTCTGCACTCGTCTTATATAAATAAACAAGCAACACCAACCATCTGATTACCAATTCGGAAAGCAATGAATGAGTGATTTTTTACTTCGTTTCCATTCAAACCTTTAATGAGTCTTGGAATAAGTCGGCAGGGAAACGTGGTTAGATATTGAGCTTATTTAAGCAGTGCTACGTAACCGTATTCCTCTTTGCACTCCGCTGCCAAAGTGTCAAACACTCTTTAAGAGACATGTCTGCAAGATCATTGATGGCAGTTCTGGATAAATATAAAGTACATACGCTGCCTCTAATAAGAACGTTAAAATCCCATTGGGTGAAACAAAACGTAGGGTTAAGCAGAGTTTCGGTGATTTAACTGCAGACACACTAGATGGCTTACTATTCTATTGGTTTTCTCCTTACAGCGCGACTCTGTCATTTTAATGTTTGGATTTACTCTATAAAGCATATAACGCTAATTACCATGATAACACTTCTAATACTACTACCTAAAGCTAAACATGGCAATATTAATATAACTAACAATAGAAGAACAATAATAATAGAAAACAAACAAATGGCACTGAAACACAACTCATGCTTGCATCGTTTCCCTTACGGCGCTTTGCAATATTCATAATGTTAGATATTATTATTATTATTATTATTATTATTATTATTATTATTATTATTATTATTATTATTATTATTATTATTATTATTATTATTATTATTATTATTATTATTATTATTATTATTATTATTATTATTATTATTATTATTATTATTATTATTATTATTATTATTATTATTATTATTATTATTATTATTATTATTATTATTATTATTATTATTATTATTATTATTATTATTATTATTATTATTATTATTATTATTATTATTATTATTATTATTATTATTATTATTATTATTATTATTATTATTATTATTATTATTATTATTATTATTATTCCCCCAACGTTAAGTCATGTCGGATGACGAATGGATGAAGTTATGCTCAAATGAGCCCAGAGTTCAGCTTACCCTACATCCATCTTTGAGGATAAGGGAAACCCGGGAAAAATCTTATCCAGATAAGTTACCCTGACCGAAATTCGTACTCGGAACTTCTTGAACGTGAGGCAGACACGATATCACCTACGCTACAGAGGTGGGCCAATGTTAGATAACAACATTGTAAACATAAAGTAAAAATCATGTGCTGTGGTTATATGAGTTACTCTACTCTTGTAAAACTATTCTTGCAAATGTTTATTCCTCCATCTACTTCATGTTAATCTAGATAGAGGTTATTTTATTACTAATTTTCTTGTAAGAGCCAGCTTAATGTAAGAAATGCAGTATACCTTAAGTGATAGCCAACTCTTTAAAGAGCTCGTTGGTATGTATACCTACAAGTAAATTTGTTTCTAAAAAGGTGAGTTAATTCTCTCGAAAATAAGACTGTAACCTATATCGAAAGGAAGGTCCTAGAATGTTTTCCATTCACAAAAGGAAAAGTATTGGAAAATTCAGACAAATAATAAGAAATGTGTACGAAATTACTCACTCCAGAATAAATGTATCATAAATACGTTGTATGTTTAAACGAGATACATTTTTTGCAGTACGATTTTGCCTATCTTTTACGGTTTTCTTTGGAAAAGCCATCCAACATATGGAGTACTTATGAGAACATTCCCAAAAATTTAACATACGTTTTTATTTTTTCCTGAAAACATCTGAAACATATTATGATATTTTTAAAAAGAAATGGTTGCAGACATTTTTGAGAAAATCAAAATTTTCGTAAAATGGTAGTCTAGAGTGGGAGAATTTTCTTGAAAATCTTCGTGTCTTATCTTTGAAAGATGTTAAACTAAAAGAGTCAAATTTGGTATTTAACCGAATTTTGTTTTATTTATGTCGCTCACCGACACATAGTCACATAAACACACAGACACACTCACGAAGTTTCTCTAAAAGTACTCTTTTGGATTCTGGGCACCTCAGAACTTGTACTTGAATTGAAATCTCGAATCTAGTTTTAAGGTGGACCGCAATAGATTCTCGACTGACGTGCACAGAAAATAACAATAGCTATGTGTGGATACGGGCAATCAATTACCATTGTAAAAATTGAGTGTGTTCTCTCTAAAATAAAGTAGCTGTCCAAGATCTTTTAGGTTTAGTTTGTTCTGATGTATTATCAAGCCTCGGAACTGCCTCTCGTCACTCGGAGCAGAGTCAAGGTCGCTCACGCCACTCAATTACCCCGTTGCGTTCTGCAACTTTTTTAACTCACGAAGGAATATCTGCGTATGTGAAAGGCGCGACAGTTAGGCCACCTGGTACAACTTTATAAACTCCTTCCGAGTAAAAGGACTTCAGACTATTGGGAACTTAGTCCCCAATATCAGGAATAATTTCGATGTTGTCCGCAATATTGCCATCGTTGATGAATCTGTTGCGGCTGTTACAATGTAATTATAGGAGCTTTCTCTGAGGATATCAAATGAACAACAGCAGTTGTTGGCTAAATAAATTAACTAAGGCTATATTATATGAGAGGCTTAATGCAAGTTGCCGACTGTCAGAAAGTGAAGAATATAATCTTAGTAGTATAACTTTTTATCAGTTTAAAATAACCCTTTCTGCAGTAATAATGAAAAACATAAGTTACCGTGAATCATTTAAATGCTAACCAGCGAATCCCCTACAAGTACGTAAATACCTGAGTATGAGTTTTAGGTCTTATTCATTACCGACAGTGAAACTGTAAGACTGTAAGAATGTAAACTCTAAGATCGTCACTGTAATAGAAGAGTTTTAACAATACACGATCTTTGGCGCACTCAGCTCCCCCTACTTCATATCTACACCCACTAAATTTACTGCACTACACGTTACCTAGTCTTAACCTCTTATTTTAATCTGAAACACAACTGTTACTCTTAATTCCCTAAATTCTCGTTGACTGGTTGAGGAAATGCTTCTGATTTCTTTCCTTCGTCTCATAACTTACCTGATTAAGAATTGTATCTCATTCTTCCTACCTTATTCATTGGTTTTAATATTATGCGCCTCCCTATACTGTATGTGAAACAGTGAATCTTATAGTTTAATAATTCCAGTGTTATTATTACCTGAAAACTCAATATTTTCACGTCCTGGCCATGGTTGGGAAGGGATACAGTATTGCTAGCAAAAGGTTACGCCAGAGACGGACTAAATATATATATATATATATATATATATATATATATATATATATATATATATATATATATATATATATATATTAAGAAAAGTTACAGTGCACAGACACATTGCCTTGGACTCTTGATGGCCAGAGAGGTGCCGCCGCTCACTAGAATTTCATACACACATGTTGACTCCTTGGCGGTTCGCTAACAAAACAGAACGATCTATGTTTCTCCAGCGCCTTGTAGCTTGCCACACTAGGTGACATCATCAGTACAGTATTCCACGGGAAAGTCTCCGGTGCATGAGACAGTGTGAGTTGAAGAAGGTTCCCACACTCTCCCTGGATAGATTTATGACACCATTAAAACAATTCTGACAACTTCTACTTTTGTGAATGAATCTTCTCAGTTTTAGTGTACAGAGTGAATAGGGCGCATGCTTTCTTAACTGTTCTGCTCCTTGTGTAGCATGCTTTTTCTGTCACACATGTTCGCTGTTCTTATCCCATTGTGTAAAGGTGGCCCTGGCTGACACATTCCTTTCAAAGACTTTCTTTGCGTTGTTGCACAGTAAAATGTAACTCAAAGAAGCGACATCTCCCCTTGGTCCACCAGAATCAACATTCTCGTCGATTAAAATTAACAAAGTCCTGTTCTTTTTATTTATGAGAAATTACATTTTGATAATTCTGTGTAAAATATAAATGTTCAATGTTTCATGATATAACTTAAAAACCGTGTTTCTTAAAGAGCAGACACTTGCTTTGTATGTAAACAAAAGCTATTCACAAAAATAATGGGTTCCCCATTATAATAAAAGTGTTTTTTTTTTCTAAAGTTTAGCCACAGGTAACAAAAATTCAAATAGCAACCTCACTTCACACAATACCCCCTAGGAAGAACGTATCAGGTGAAACGCTGTCCACTATGTTGCGATACACTACGTACTATTGAACCGCTGATTACTTAAGAGGACCAACTGGCCTTGCTGGTGTCCTCTGAAAGCTATGGTGATAGGGAACCATGCCCCACACCCGCAAATTGAAGTGAGTAGTGAACTACAGTGTGAGCCCGTGCTTGGCACATACCTTGAAGCTGACGACTGTGCCAGGTAGACATGGGAGCTGTGACTGCACCCATTGTGGCTTTGGATAACTCAGATTGGTCCTCCTCGGATAATTGACATAAATCTGAAACTTGTTAGACCAGAGTATGGGATACAATAAAGCAAGTATATACATTTTAACTGCCACATAAATATTTTAAATATATGTAAAATATTAAGTATTTCAATAGAGTAACACATTTCAACAAATCTTCATTTTTTTAAGATACCCACTGAATTTAAATACCAAGTTTAGTACATATCGAACCTTTGACTTTTGAATTATGCTATTCATAGAAACACACACTAAATATTTCCTTAAATATCATGTATGTTGTACTCACATGAATTTTTGTACGTATTCTTCTGCGAATAAATATTAGAAAAATTCTCTACGACTTGGGACTGAAAAATAGCCCAAAAGTCACAAAAATTAAAATTTTTAGATTTATACATACAAATGTTTCCCAAACCTTCCTTTATTGAATTATGGTAAGATTTTTTTTTTATTTCCACCATTTTAAAGGTCTATCGCAGAGTTTAAATATTCAGGGCCTAGCCACTTAAACGCTCTCTTTCTTCCTTATCCAGCATGATGGCCTGGTTTTGTCAATTCTGGTCCCTTTTTTGTAGTTTACGTTCTCCAACGTTAAGTCATATCGGACGATGAATGGAATGGGTGAAATGATCTCAAATGAGCCCAGGATCCATAGAGCTTAGAGTTACCCGACATTCGTCTTTCAGAATAAGGGAAAAAACCCTAAAAACCTTATCCAGGTAACTCACCCTGACCGACATTCGAACTCGGGCCTTCTTGAACGTGAGGTAGACACGCTGCCATCTACGCTAAGGCCTTAAGCATTCTGATCGTTTTTCGGCAGCTTTTTCTCTAAACCTGCGTTCAAATCTTGCGGCATAGCTTATAGTGCTGCTATCTAGAGACAGTTTGGTAAACTATTACTGTGTATTCAATACAACGTATTTAATCAGAAACATTCAAACATAAATGCCATATAAAGAGTGATCAGCACACCTTGAGTGTTTTTGCACCTAAGAAAATACAAAACAGTTCATAATATCTGTGATTATTCTATGTTCTTTGCAATAAACTTAGCGAATACTTGTAGATTCATTCTTGTTTTGACTGCCTGTGTTTGCTCCAATGGCGGTTTCAATGAGAGAAATGTTCTTTGGCTTACAGTTTGTCCTAAATAAAGAAATAGGTATATATGCAAGTTATTTGCTTTTCTTGCAGTGTAGTGCATTGTTAACTATATAAACAGCATAATGCTTGCTATTTCATCATGTTGGCGTAAACCGGTGAATAGAAATAACGAAAAGAAGAAAGCTGTAAGAAAACGTGGTGCAGCTAGATGGAAAAGCAAAAATTGGGAGCAGATTTCCATTTCATATGCACAGTTGGACATAGAGGAACATCTAATATTTCAGCTTCACATTTGCAAATGGACATAGATGAACATGCTAATGCTATTCAAACTATATTTGTAAAAGCCAGAACAAATTTGCAGGATTTCAAGTACTAGGTGCAAACTAGTACAAAGTTCTAAGTGTAAATAGTAATTTAAATAGCAGACTATGCATTAGTGAAAATAATCAACAAATTTTCAATACCACTGTACATAGCAATAGAGATGATAGTGTAAATAATGTGCAGAATAGTGTAATTACTATTTTTGGTGCATATTTTTAGAAAAATTTATTTTTCTCCGCTTTACATTTTTAATACAACATTTGCTTTTACTGCATTAGTTTTAGGGCTATGCCTCTGAATTTTTTTGAGCATATGCTCCATATATGGGTCTACAGCTTCAGTCTCAGACTGTAATAAAATTTTAAATGCAAAAAGTACTACAAAATTAAATTCAGTGTACTACATAATTAAAAATAATTTTCCTAAATGTAATCTATTGTTCTTATACACAGAGACTGAAGTTGTTTATACAGTTAGTAGGAATGAAAAATTAACAGAGTTATTCCACTAGCATGGGTCTTAATGCACATGCATTAACTTAATATTGCCATGAACTTTAATTAAAATAAAAATAACAAACTAATTACTTCAAAACTAATTATCAGAAATTACTAAAAATTGGTGTGGTATTTTCTAGTATATAACCCATTATGCATGCAAAGTTTGAAGCTTTTAGGCATAGAAATATAGAAAATACAAATTTCAGTCCCAGGGTCCCTTAAACGACACAAACTTCCATAATACGAATACGTACACTTGCACACTTCATTTCAAGTGTAGTATACTATAGAATAAAGCTAAGTAGGCCAATAAATTTTGAAAGGCGATCTCTGTCGGTGGCTTTGGAATTTCTTATTCCTTGCATGAACTCTTACATGCATAGGTTAAGTATTTGAAAATTAATACCTATATAAAAATAAATCACCAATGTTTTACATCACGGTACTTTTATTTTATACAGTAAAATGTCGCCTATCTCTTACATTTTATCAATCATACCAGTTATTCAAGAGGATTTCACAGGTTATTGCAGAAAATTCAAGATTACATTTTATTTAACATGCTAATATGTTATAGGTATTACCGAGAAAGTAAAAGATAAGGCACTTTTCCGTTATAAAGAGCGGCTTGGGTGGGAGGTTTTTTTTTTCTTTTTTTAATATGTGTAAATCCTTCATGTTATACCTTAGAAGAAGGATTTATATTACAAGTTTAGTACTTAGTCGAGTTTTAGTATTAACCCTTCACACAAAAATACACCAACTAACAAACACATATTAAAATAAGAATAAGAAACAAATTCCTTCGAAACTAATGATCAGAAATTACTAAAAATTGTTGTGGTATTTTCTAGTATAAAACCCATTATGCACTGGCTCACAGAGCTTTGTATATCTCTGATCCCAGCCACTTAAGGCAAGGCTACACTGAAAATCGCTGAAAATGTTGAAAATCGTAGAATTTTCTTTTTTGGCATTTTTGGTAGCTTAGGGTTTGTAGTAATAGATGACATGCTATTTTTATCATTTGCACCATTTAGGCCATCACGAAATAATTTAAAGGTACCTTTAACAATCGTTAAAAGTAACAATCATGACTTTAAAATTCATTTTCTGAGAAACTTTTTTCTAACACATTTCTGTGTACAAAATGCCTCACGCGTCAAAGTTTTCCATTTAACTTGATGAAACTTCCAGGATAGGTCCATAATATATAAATAAGAAACTTCACATTCCCCTTCTTTGTTAATGCTCATGTTTTGAAAATTATATGGTGTTAAGTAATAAAATAAGTTAATGTTTTCAAAATTTTGAGAGCTAACACATGGAAAATAGTTTAGAACAAATGCTACAAGAATATTCCAAAAAATAAGAATGTGGTTATTTTAAAATTGCTCCGTACTAGCCAGAAACAAGGATTCAACTTAAAAGCTCAATATTTTGACAAGTGGAACGTTTTTAATTTTTGCATTATTTTCACAAGGAATAATTAATAATTAATGAACTATTTTCTGTAGCAACATAAAAATTTGCATGCAAGTTTAAAATGATACTCTAATAATGAGACTAAATTTGTATAATTATAGGTTTATTACTATGCAATTTGGAATTTTCAGTGTCGCCTTGTCTTGAAACAAGAATTACAGCATCTGAGACTCACTTTCCGTCAAAACGGCTACTCCGAATATGACGTTGAATCCTCGATCACCAAAGCTAGGAAAGGGAAACCTGTAACACAGCAAACGTCAGATAAACCTACCGCCACAGCCTGCATCCCGTTTACCGGCAATCTATCCGGCATAATCAGCAGAATTCTCGCCAGATACAACATTAGGACTATCCACAGGCCACCTTCGAAAATAAAGCATCTGTTGAGGCCAGTGAAAGACAAACTGGACTTCCAAGTTCCGGGAGTGTACCGCATTCCCTGTGAATGTGAGACACCGTATGTAGGACAAACCGTAAGGACCATCGCTACTAGAATAATGAACCTGAACGGAGCATTCGTTTAATGCAACCTGAGAAGTCAGGGCTGGCACAGCATTGTTTTCATAACGACCATAGAGGCAATTTTCTGGAGGCGAACATCCTGGCAAAATGCAACAGTTACTGGGAGCGGAGAATTAAGGAGGCTTTGGCGATTTCCTCTGAAAGGAGCACGCTTAATCGTGATACTGGACTTCAGTTCAGCTCCTCTTGGAAACCGGCCTTAAAAGTGGAAATCCGTTGAATTAAGAAGCAAAGATTAATACAGCTTGATAATCAAGTTAAGTAGTTACGTTTCTTTGACAGAATTTTCTATACTCACGCCATCTCCTGACCTGGCATTTAATTTACTGAAAACAGTCTTTTGTTCAGTAATGCGAATTTTGATAGTGTTTTGTCTCTGTTTATAGTTGTGTTATAACCAGTATTTCATTTGTGGTTATAACATTTTATAAATATTCTGATGATGGGAGAGATGTACACTCCCGAAACGTTGATATCTAATCATCTTTTCACCTGGTTAGCTGCCCGAGAAGAAAGTGAGCGTATTCGTCACCAGGAAAGCTTCAGGTCTTATTTTAGATATATTAAAATGTTCTCCTCTTCAGAAAGTCTTAAAATTGTATTGCGATGGAATCTCGATATCGAATTTTATGTTATGTCGCAATTTCTCTGCTTACGGTAGGCAGGTATAGCAAAATAAATATGAAACTGAAATTTGTTTAATTATAAATCATCATTACACGCAGACATTATTAGAGAACCGTGAATGCTAATGTTCTCTTCCACTGTGTTTCCCTGTATTAAAAACCTCTCCTGGAAACAGTTTTGTACGCTTTGCTTTGACGTTAACATATACAAACACACAGAAGGGTACTTAATATAAAAATTGACTTTATTAGTTTAAACCGCATATTTGGTTAAACTGTAATGACGCTCTTCTCGGTACTGGTGGTATTTTTCAACAGGTGGGAAATATTTCAAGAGATACATATGCACACAAAAAAGGAGAAAACGTTTGCATAGCATTTGGTTAATGTAATGCATTTTACATGTTAAAGAGCGCTCCATTTGTAGAGGGCAAATTGCTCTGAAATAATAAATACCTGCGACACCAAACAATTGGTAACTGTGTGTCAGAGAAGAGAGAGAGGAAAAAATATATATTTTGAAATATGGAAATCGACTTTTCGCCTTTCTGTGGCGAATTTCCATCTGAAGTTCATTTCTTCATTTTTACAACTCAGGTAGCAAATTTAAACTGCAGTACTCTACGCAAAATAAAACGAAGATCAACAGAGTTAAAAGAGACCCAGGCTTTTTAACCCAAAACTTCAAAATAAATTATCACTAATTTCCAAAACTAAAATTTTATCTTAAACTTCCTTTGATATTTTATATTTATTATTTCAGACCACTATTATAAAAGTAATCAGTTAATGACAATTAACTGTATAGTACACGAGTCAGCTGGTGAATATAATGTCATGCTGGCATGTTGATTATGGTAGCTCAATGGTAAGAGCAGCCGGACGGAGACCAGAAGATCCGTGGTTCAAATACCGGCTGTGACAACGAATTCTTCAGTCTGACTCTATGTTCCCATACTTTGGCCCACACACGGCTAATGTGAAAGAAGAATTAGTTTCCATGAATTGACCTAACAGCAGTCTGAACTAGTCAGGGCCTTAAAGTAAATACTTAAGGAAAAGTAAATATCCGTTAAGGTAGATGTCTCATGTGTCTATGAAAACTTCTGGTGTTTTACCGGGAACAACACGAGTCATTTGGAGAATTTAATGTCATGCTGGCATGTCAGCCATGCTAAGAGCAGCCGGATGGTGGCTATAATATCCGTGGTTCAAATACCGCCTATGACATGGAATTCTTCAGGCTGACTATCTTTCCATACTTTGGCCCACACAGGGCTAGTGTGAAAGAAGAATTAATTCCATTAATTGACCAATATTCGTCTGAACTGTAAAGCCCGGGCCTTAAGGTAAAGTAAGTCGTCATTAAGGTAGATGTCTCATGTGTCTCTGAGAATTTCTGGTGATTAGCCGGGAAAAACGCGCATAAGTCTGAGAATTTAATGACTGCTGGCATGTTAGCCATGGTAGCTCAATGGCTAAGAGCAGCCGGATGGAGATAGTAATACCCATGGTTCAAATCCCAGCTATGGCATTGAGTTTTTCAGTCCCGCTCTTCCTTTCCAACGTATCTATACTTTAGAAGTAAAAGTAAAGCTTTTCTGTAAGTCTTTCCGTCTAACTTGACATCTGTGATTTTAAATTAAGAACTTTTAAGAAAGTTTGACGATAAGTTGTAAGTTTCATTAAAATCTAAATAAATTAGAGAGGTTTACTTGGAGAGCCTTCTAAGTGAACCATTTGTCGATACCTTGCAGCCCGCCTCGGTAGCGTAGATGGTAGCATGCCTGCCTCACGTTCAAGAGGTCCCGAGTTCGATTCTCGGTCAGGGTGAGTTACCTGGATAAGGTTTTTCCGGGGTTTTCCCTTATCTTTCAAGACGAATGTCGGGTAACTCTAAGCTCCATGGACCGTGGACTCATTTGAGCATCATTTCACCCAATTCATTCATCGTCCGATATGACTTAACGTTGCAGGACGTAAATTACAACAACAAACAAGATACTTTACAAACTTAATAATATTAAGGTATCTTCAGGAAATTTGTACATATTTTTTTTTTTAGTTTCATAACATTATTCTGAACACCGAGATGCAACATTTTAAAGATTTTTCTCTTTTTATGTTTAATAGTTTACAATAATTCAAGTTATATATGTTAGCCAGCACGACGTACGTAGCTAATTCTTGCATTTCCAACAGTATATACACCATTCCATATTTTCAGGAGAAGTATTCAACAAACTCATTTCTGATGTCTTTAGCCTTTCCGGAAGTAATATATATTCTGTCACTTTTGACGCTAAAATAGATTTCATAATAGTCAAGTAATCTTAGATAACAATAACAGATGTACCTTATATTTGATACTAGCTATTTATGAACATAAGAGTTAGAAGTTAAATGTTGCACTACGAATGCAACAAATATTTTCAAAGCACCAAAAACTTAATAATAATTTAAATATACTCGAGTTCTTGTTTGCACAATAATCTTTCCGCGTAAGCTTAAAACGCCGCCCCCTTGTTCAAATATACGTCATTTGGTTTATTGAGACGGTCAACTTATTTGCACAGACTGTATACGCGGATGATGCACTATATTCTTTCATATAGCTGGTGTGTTAAATCTCCTTGGAAGCTACTAGAGCTGAATCAGATTTTTCTCTGCGTTTACAAGCCCTCATAAAAAGCAGATTCAGAATTCGTAGAGTAGGGAGATCCAAGAGGGGCTAAATCCGGTGAACAAAGGAGCCAGCTATTGGACGGTCTTCTTGGGTAGTTCATTCTTCGCTGAATCACCGATTGTGGACATCCATTACTTCGAAAGCACCGGAAATGAACATGAGAAAGAAATCTTTGTTCTAGCTTATAGCATAGCCCGCTCACATCCCTTCAAGCCTCGGCACTCAGTAGGATTCTTACGCATTTAAGCGACCGAGCGGTGTTTGCATTTTTTGCCGCTTGGAGCTCTCAAAGCTGACCCCTAAAGTATCCCCTTGTAGCTGTCAGTGGCCTTGCCGACATTTAGTTTTGTGGTGATAGTTGAACCAATTGTATGGTCTCAATTAGTATTGAAAGTGAATTTTACATGAAGTGCTGTTGACAACAATCTAAATTAAGCAAACAATAAAACTGGGCATAAATAAGAGAATATAAGTAGTCATAAGTATGAACACAACATGTCATTGTTTTATTATTATTATTATTATTATTATTATTATTATTATTATTATTATTATTATTATTATTATTATTATTATTATTATTATTATTATTATTATTATTATTATTATTATTATTATTATTATTATTATTATTATTATTATTATTATTATTATTATTATTATTATTATTATTATTATTATTATTATTATTATTATTATTATTATTATTATTATTATTATTATTATTATTATTATTATTATTATTATTATTATTATTATTATTATTATTATTATTATTATTATTATTATTATTATTATTATTATTATTATTATTATTATTATTATTATTATTATTATTATTATTATTATTATTATTATTATTATTATTATTATTATTATTATTATTATTATTATTATTATTATTATTATTATTATTATTATTATTATTATTATTATTATTATTATTATTATTATTATTATTATTATTATTATTATTATTATTATTATTATTATTATTATTATTATTATTATTATTATTATTATTATTATTATTATTATTATTATTATTATTATTATTATTATTATTATTATTATTATTATTATTATTATTATTATTATTATTATTATTATCATTATCATTATCATTATTATTATCATCATCATCATCATCATCATCATCATCATCATCATCATCATCATCATTATTATCATTATTATCATTATTATCATTATTATCATTATTATCATTATTATCATTATTATCATTATTATCATTATTATCATTATTATCATTATTATCATTATTATCATTATTATCATTATTATTATTATTATTATTATTATTATTATTATTATTATTATTATTATTATTATTATTATTATTATTATTATTATTATTATTATTATTATTATTATTATTATTATTATTATTATTATTATTATTATTATTATTATTATTATTATTATTATTATTATTTTTACTGTTGTGCCGTGAATGGTGGCAGTTCATTATCTAGAAGGTAGATTTTCCATGACAGCTTTATAGTACAAACATTTACAATAGAGAGCACTATATTTCAAAGCTCTCCGTTTTTCCAAGGTCCAGGTCTCCGAACCATACATAGCAATGCTCCAAATGTAAGAATTACGTATTATAGCTGTTATTTTATTTTAATTATTATCTTATTATTATTTTTATTATTTTTATCATTATCATCAGCATTATAACAGCAGTAGTAGCAATAATTACAACAAACAGCATAGCAGCAATTATGAACCCAATACTTTGTATTGCAGATGGTGTATTGTTGCTTACCCTTCTGTAAAAGTAAGAAAGGAAAATCAAAAGGGGATCAGTTTCCATGAATTACGAGTAGAAGAACTACGTAAACAATGGCTAAAAGCTATATCGCGCTCTAATTTCATGGTAAATGATAAATCTATAAATCTAATTCAACATTCGTGTGCAGTTTGCATTTTACTGAGAACGACTGCACTCCAATTCAGACTGAGGAAGACATAATTTCCAAATTAAAGAGATTGGAAAAGGAGAATAACACCTTGAGGTGTAAATTATGGGGAGCAAATAAGAGGCACAAAGAATATGTAAACAAGCAGCAAGCAAATGAAGAAAGATTACTTTATTATGAAACCAATAATTTTCATAAATCATTTCAATCATTGATAAAAGGCACCATTGTACACTGCAATACAGCTTCCAGACACAATAATCGCAATATTGGACGAATTGAACAACATTAAAGGTAATGTGAATTTCCGTCTTATAAGACCTACTAGCGTATATTGTTAAACTGCTTTTAACTATTTACTTACTTAGTTCTTTTCTTTTCTTCCTAGACAGCCTCGTTTCATGCAACAGTTCACTTATCACTGGCATATATAGGAAGTTTTATAGTTAAAACATAGCGGCCGAATTCTTTTGTGCCACCTGTATTACTAAAGTGTCTACCGCCAAGTGTACAGCATCCCTTGTAAGTCTAATATTCAAAAGGGACGAAAACTCCACGTTCTATTACCCATATCCAGAGTTCTTTTTTCTCTCGTTTGGCAGTTATAGAAAAATTTATAATAACTGCTGTACCTAAGGTACCTAAAGTATGTGTGAGACAAAGCCTAGACGAATACATAATGCCAGTAAATGAACATTGTTCTTAACTCGTGTGTGCAGAAAACTGAAAGCATTCAGAACTGCTAAGTGAACTGATATGCAAACATTATATTCCTGTGATATTAAGGTGCATTGCTTCTGCGACAACGGAAGTGTTTGAAAAACGTAAATTCCTAAACTGTAAACCACTGCATCGGAAAGTTCTGCGTCTGTAATGTCAACACATTGCAGCTGTATGCTGGAACAGGGTTGCACAGGTGTCATCAGCCAGCGCCATACGGTGGGTAGTGGAGAAATCTGTAACTTTTAGTCATAACACTCCAGCTGGCGAGTACCGAGGCTTAAGGGAATGTGAGCAGGCTATGCTTATAGAAGCGGAAGTCTGCATATTGTTGTCCTTGCATTATGGAAATGGTACGTTTTCAGAAATGTACCTACTCCTTAAACCTCTATCAACTTGGAACCCTCAAACAAGTGAGAAGGCTGCACGATAAAGGCTGATATACGGGAGATCTAAGATTCATATCGGGCCGACCATTCCGAACTTATTTCCCTAAAGTTGAAATGTTGGGGTGGTTGCTCTGCGACTATGTATTCCCTATTATTTCTTTTCATAAGTTTCGCATCATCTTGTTAACATTCTAGTCACCATGAATTTATGGTTGTGATAAATATGAAAAGTGGAATTGCAATAGATATAGAAGTTTATTAATTGAACTATTTTAGCAATTCAGCTATTTATGTTTCTCTTGTAACACCAACTCAAGCCGTTCGCAGCTTTTCTAGCACACAAGTTTCGCTAATACACACTGCTTCCAGACTCTAACCATGTATAACTGACTCATAACAACTTCGATACTCACTGATGAATTCATAACTAGCAATTGATGTGAACTTAATTTCAGGCTGGCTTTTGCGGCCCTCTTTTATAACTTGCCGGTCCAGAAGAAGCGTTCGAGAATTCCAAACCTCTCGAATCGATGAAATGTTGAAGTTGAATTTTACATTTCTACCGAAATCGAACGTCAGGAAAACTTCACTGCTTTACAACAATGAGACTCGCACTACCGAATTTGTGATATCAGGAAGTGGCCGCCCTTGAATGTTACATTTCTGCTTCTCTCGATGGCAAACAAAAGTGGTGCAATGGGGTGATTAATAGTTAATTCCTTTGCTGCCACCGTTTTTGTTCGTTTTTTCATTGTGCCTTCTGTTTGCTAACGATCATGCAGTACATGCGCATGCACTCACACACACATTTACTTCCTCCCAATACTTTCAACTCTAAGGAGTATGGGGACTTATCCTCATAAGATCCTATTTTTCAACCGGAAATCGAACCTGGGGCCTTTGGATTTGGAAGTTACCATAACTACAGGCAGTCTACTGTCTTGTTGCAGATTACCGAGATAGTTATGACCAAAGAATTTACTCTTACTTTTGTTCATCTACCTCTATACGTTCTGCGTACCCATTTTAGCACAAAATTCGCGTTTAAATCTATGCAACATGAAATAAAATGTATTCCTTGAAAAGTTAAATGAGGTTTTAGCCAGACATATTTAGAAAAATACCAGCCTCGTTTACCTTTTGTACGAAATTTGTCTATACTGCTTTTTAACGATATTTCAAACAAGTTATGCTTCATGAAATAACACTTATATATAATAAATACCTTGGGCCGCACCATGGCTGAGTGGTTGGTTCTTGGCTTTCACTAGGCGCCCTGGATCCGATCCCAGGCGACTGCCAAGTGAGATTTCTGGTGGACGACATGGCGCTGGGGCGGGTTTTCTCCGATTATTCCGGTTTTCCCCGCTAGTATTCCACCGATTGGTTCCATCATCTTTCCTATCACCTCATCTTTCTCGTACGTTCACTTCCGGCGATGGGCTGGTCATTCATCCCAGAATCTCTCTGATCATGAAACCTCTGACCCTCAACACGTTGCCTACGGTCCTCGAGGTTGCGGGGTTCAGCAGACCCTACCGTCCACTTAAGGGACTTCAGGGATTCATTCTTTCATTCATTTATATATCAATGAATGAATAAATGAATGAATATATCATGAATTTTATATATATATTAATTAGCGTACATGATTTTTCATCCCGAGGGAAGCATTCATACCTATAAGTAATTTGTAACGTAATATACATTTAAAATACTTACCTTTTGTTTTTGTGCTACACCTATTCAAAGTTACACATTTAATAAACTTTCAAATTTTATTGATACGTTATATTATTATTATTATTATTATTATTATTATTATTATTATTATTATTATTATTATTATTATTATTATTATTATTATTATTATTATTATTATTATTATTATTATTATTATTATTATTATTATTATTATTATTATTATTATTATTATTATTATTATTATTATTATTATTATTATTATTATTATTATTATTATTATTATTATTATTATTATTATTATTATTATTATTATTATTATTATTATTATTATTATTATTATTATTATTATTATTATTATTATTATTATTATTATTATTATTATTATTATTATTATTATTATTATTATTATTATTATTATTATTATTATTATTATTATTATTATTATTATTATTATTATTATTATTATTATTATTATTATTATTATTATTATTATTATTATTATTATTATTATTATTATTATTATTATTATTATTATTATTATTATTATTATTATTATTATTATTATTATTATTATTATTATTATTATTATTATTATTATTATTATTATTATTATTATTATTATTATTATTATTATTATTATTATTATTATTATTATTATTATTATTATTATTATTATTATTATTATTATTATTATTATTATTATTATTATTATTATTATTATTATTATTATTATTATTATTATTATTATTATTATTATTATTATTATTATTATTATTATTATTATTATTATTATTATTATTATTATTATTATTATTATTATTATTATTATTATTATTATTATTATTATTATTATTATTATTATTATTATTATTATTATTATTATTATTATTATTATTATTATTATTATTATTATTATTATTATTATTATTATTATTATTATTATTATTATTATTATTATTATTATTATTATTATTATTATTATTATTATTATTATTATTATTATTATTATTATTATTATTATTATTATTATTATTATTATTATTATTATTATTATTATTATTATTATTATTATTATTATTATTATTATTATTATTATTATTATTATTATTATTATTATTATTATTATTATTATTATTATTATTATTATTATTATTATTATTATTATTATTATTATTATTATTATTATTATTATTATTATTATTATTATTATTATTATTATTATTATTATTATTATTATTATTATTATTATTATTATTATTATTATTATTATTATTATTATTATTATTATTATTATTATTATTATTATTATTATTATTATTATTATTATTATTATTATTATTATTATTATTATTATTATTATTATTATTATTATTATTATTATTATTATTATTATTATTATTATTATTATTATTATTATTATTATTATTATTATTATTATTATTATTATTATTATTATTATTATTATTATTATTATTATTATTATTATTATTATTATTATTATTATTATTATTATTATTATTATTATTATTATTATTATTATTATTATTATTATTATTATTATTATTATTATTATTCAACTATTAACCTCAATTATAAATTACATGTATACGTACATTCTCTTACAAACTGTTTTGCAATATAAAGTATGTTTTGTTCCTTTATCAGCATTTACATTGTATTACACCTCCCTTAACCCATCATAAAGCAGAAACACACTGAATTGGCTCCTTTCACATTAGAAAGGAGGTGTTTCTTCTAAATGATAAGAAATGAGGTTCCTTTGGTACTGGTGAAGTTATTGAAGTGACAAGTGGGCCCTATCCTGACCTAGTAAAGTAACGTGTAGTGTGTCATTGTGGAGTTCAATTGCATACTCTTTCATCAGATACATTTTTGTGAGGGAGGTATATCATCTTAAAGTGTTGTTTTTCTTGCTCAATACAATGCAATATGTTCCTTAACTCCTTTCACACATGGTTCGAGCGAGTGTCTATGTTGGTCATACTGCTCAACTGCGTCACGCTGGGAATGTACCGGCCGTGTGTGGATGATTCCTGCGATACCAACCGCTGCAAAATTTTACAGGTAAGCTATTTTCATTTATTCTTATTGTTGTATATTCATTTTGTGAAGATATTTGGGACTGCTTAAAAGGTTTAACCGACATTTAAAGACACTCTTATTTCCTGTCAGAATTACTTGCAACTGGATGTTTTACTTAATATGTAAAGCGCTACAAGATCGTCAGCGAAATAAAAACATATCCATACAAAAATCCTCCAGATAAGTTATGATGACCTACTTCAATTGCAATCACCAAAATCGTTTAAGCTGTTTTACGATGAAAGGATATAGTCTCCTCGGAATTTAGAGCCTGAAATCCAACGCCACATTTCACTTTGTAAGCCAAAATATGGTTTGAAGTGCACCTATTGATAAGAATATGAATGCGTTAAACTCGAGACACGCACCAAGACCGCTGAGAATGACTAGTGCATAGAGAGGCACTGCCACCCTTCATTCTGGCACGCTATGTTCTGGCAGGTCATGTGGCACAGTGCAATGCTACTGCGTAACTTGCACTCATCCACCTTCATGTGTGCTCATGACTCCAGTAGAGTAAAATATTCTGTGGAAATGAGCCTAGCAGTCTTAAATATGGTGACAAGTGGATTTGTTTTCAAGACCAATAAATGTATAAAACATTTTGCTGTAGGTATATTCTGTATAAATATCTACCTTTCTTTTGGGTTTATAACTATTCAAAATAAAGGTATCTTTGCTTTCTATTCCATTTCTTTGCATTATTTTTCTACCAGTTTAAGTTAAATTAAAATTTTTATCAGCCTAAAAAAATAAAATATCTATTCCCTGTGGCAATCTAAAATTTTGTTTTGTTCTTTCCAATTAGTATACTGTGAAATTAGAACTTTAGCCATCTGGAACGTTTTAATACTGGAGTGGGTATATTTTTCCCTTTGAATATTACTCTCTCTACTCCTTAAGGTATCACAAATAATCTGTTTTGTGAAAAAAAATATATTATGGAAGCAATTTGTATACAAATTTGTTTTTGTTTTCTTTGCTGCTCATGAAAATTGCCTCTGCTAGATTAAAACTTCCCCTTGTTACACGTGCCAAGTGTTCTTTCTTTTGCGCTCATTTTTTTAATAATATTTTCTTTTCCCTTACTCCCTTCTCAACTTACTTCTCTCTAACGTGGAGGGCTGGATTTCATTTAACCCTGAGGAGATACTTCCAGATTTTTATTTTCGCTATGTTTTTCTTCATCTCGCTATACTTGCAAATTCTTTGCAGATTTTCGACGACTTCATCTTTGCATTCTTCGCCCTCGAGATGACTGTGAAGATGATAGCCATGGGAATTTATGGGAAGGGCACCTACCTCGCGGACTCTTGGAATCGGCTGGACTTCTTTATCGTCAAAGCTGGGTAAGTTTAGTAACATATACCTAAGTTTTAGGGTGAGTGTACATAGTTTTGTATTCTAAAATGTCTGGGATACTTTGCCGTGGTCTATGGTTTAAAACAGTTTCACCTCCCGTTTAGTCCTTTACTGGGGAACATTCGTGTTACATTCGTGTCGCTTCTCTGTTTGAACCAAACCTATAATAAAACAGGTGGTAGTTATGTCGTGGCCGCGTGGTTGGAGATCACGTATGTTTATTATAGTGTTGAAAGTGTGGAAGTCTTAATGCAAGCAAGACACCATAACTCTTTCCCCTGACTCCGTTCACTAGGCCATGGCTTTCTTTTAGCATGCATTAAGTCTATAGAGGAAAGGAGCGTGAATGCAAGATTTGTGAAGCTGTCCCTGGCAGGCAGAGATGGAACATGAGGTGAAACTACTTTCATCTATCGCCAATGACAAAAGAGGCCCGAAATTTTCGTAGATATAATTTAACAAAGACTTACAATGGATTAAAGCTTCATGAAACAGTAAATAAGCAACATCTGCATAGGAAATTAGGAACAACAGCACAAAAAAGAATAATAGAAAACTGTTATATAAAAAATGCAGATTAGAATATATGTGAAGAATATTAGCTTAAGTTACAGGTAAGTAACTTTATCTTTAAGCAAGATTTATGTATCTACTAAATAAAAATTGAATTTTATGGAGAAGTGTATATTTGCTCGTTGTAGTAAGTAGGGCTGGAAGAAGTGGTAATAGTGGTAATAGTATACCCCAAATTGAATATCGAGTAACTTATTAAACTTAATAAAAGTAAAATAAAATATTAATTAAGAAAGAGAAGATAAGAAACAAAAGGTTGGGAAGAAGCACAATAATGATAGGAAATTAGGTAAAAAAAACTGGATAATAGTTGTGAAGAATACTGGGAGAAACGTACCGTCTCAACACAACACAAAGATCACACTACAGAATGTTGTAATATTCTTACACTCCAACTAAACCGAGAGTAGAATGCAAGGGCCTACACACCAAAGGAATAGACCGTTTGCTGGGGTCAACCTTATTATTTGTTATGCCAAGCGAGGCGCGAGTAGCCATAGAGGAAACGAAACGTGGGAAATTGCTGCTGAATATGGATCTGCAACAAATTGCTCAACTTAGATACCGATGAATTGGTCAGACCCATCACCTCTGAAGAGGTTCTCTTGGAGTGGAAGTTCAGCAGAATAATTCTGTTTCACGTAAGAGAACCCAAGGTCAACACTACGGATCCATAATCTTGATATCACAGATGTAAACGTTTGTCACCAGGATGCTGACAAGATGACTAACGGAAGTACCCGATGTAAACAGGCTGATTTCTTGTAAAAATAAGCATCATGAACCGGTTCCAAACACCAGCAGTAGTGAACCAGCCCATATTAAAGGCACGTCAAACTGTGCACAGCACTTGTAGACTACCGAAAGCTTTCGACTCTGTGAAACACAAATATATCGTATAATCCTGACACAATAAGGAATATTTCAGAAAACTAGGGCTAGAGCACGACCTGAGTAAATACCGAGGCAGAAGGAAAGAACTTCTACCCGAGAGAGAAGCTCAGCAGGGAACTCTGATATAGCCAAAACTCTTCAGCAGCCGCTTGATGCTCCAGCTCTGGAAACTGAAACACGAAGTACCATATAAACAAAAGCACCATCCGATTAACACACTTAAGGTTTGCAGACGTCATCTTTCTGATGATCAAATCCACAAAGGGCTGCAATATGTGCTGAAGGAGCTGAATAGAGTACGTGAGTAATCATTAACCTCAAGAAAACCAAACTAATGACTAACACTGCTGAGAAATAAATAAAAGATCACAGTGCCAACTTGCAGCATATCAGCTGCTATGTCTACTTGGGACAAACAACAAATCCACAATTCTGCAGAGATAAAACGATGCATCAAAACAACGTGGAAGAAATATTAGAGCCTGAATTTTATCCTGAAAGATAAGTTTCTGAAATTAAGTCTAAGAAGACCCAATAAAAATCTGTGATTACCAATACTGTTATATGGATGCCAAACCTGGTTTAACAAAATCGCAAAGAACTATACTCTAAACCTGGGAATTCAAAATGGGGAGAAAATACTTCACATAACAATGCGAGACAGAATGACAAATGAGGCCGTAAGAAAGAAGACAGGAATGGTTGATACTGCTGCACGGGCAGAGCAGCTGAAATAGAGATGCCAAGGGCAAGTCTACCAAAGAACTCAGAGAGCTACAATGTGGATCTAAGAACAGGAATATGAATGAATGGGAGACCAAAGACACGATATGCAGTTGACTTCAGGCGAGCAGAAGGAACGCTATGGACAAGATAAGTCAAGCCAAAGAACAAAAAGCTATCAGAAAATACATCACTTCCTTCTTTGAAGCACAGGTGACAGTAATAGTGATAGTATTGATAGTTAAAATTACAATTCAATATTAAAACTTAAAGAAAACAGTGTTAATCCAATCTGCAATAATCAATTTCTGAAGCGGAAGGAAACTAATGGTGATAAGTCGCAAAATAGGAAATTCATAGATCTGTCGTCTCAAGAATTGAGTAGATAAGAAATTGGACGAAACTGTGTAATTTTACAAGTTATCAAAAAGATATATTGCAAAGCACTAATAAAGGAACACGTGAATATTGGGAATTTTTGTCCTGATGAGCTCCCGGCAGCAACTCCTGCACAAATAGGAGACCTTGGCTTTAATGAATGCAGTGGTTATTTATTTATATCAAAGGAAAATAAGTATTAAATAATCAATGTAGAAAGTACTATAAGTTCAATAAGGAAAACAAACGTATTTAGCTAGAAGGACAATTTGAACTAATAAACGAGTATTCCAGAATTCTCAAGTAAACAAGAACAAAATGATTCAGAACAAATAAAACCTGCAGGTAAGAAGGTTAGCTTACACAGGAAAAAACTTAATCATCCAGTCAGTAAAGCGGATGGAAGATCAAATCAAGTGAAACAAAATGATAATTGTAAATGGTATGTGCTCATTGTTTTCCAAAATACAGAAATCAATAAAAAAGAGGACCTACAATCTAACATTTGAACCAATAAAAGCTATTAAAAACCATCCCACTAGGAAAGAAACTAGAGCATCTAGAAAATGGACATCAAATAGAAAATCTATCTAGCGAACTTAGTTTCCAATGTTGTTAGTTCATTGTCTTTTTCGGTGCCAAAATGACGCAGGTCTGTTATTCAGCTGGAGAGAACATGTGGATTACAGGGTCGTTTCTCTATCAGTGGGAAATCAGCTTGCGCTTGATCCAAACAAATGGTTAAAGTAATTACATAGCGTTACATTCGATAAATTAGAAGCAACACTAATAATTATTATTTAAGCGTGGGATTTTGTGAACCCTGATACTAATGAAATGGGTGGCGCAAAGGAGTTCCACTTTGACGCTACAGTTCAAAACAAATAGTGTTTAGCGCAGGGTAAAGCAATGAGATTTCTCTCAGGGTATGCGTGGGTATGTATGAGTAAGGATGGTTCTAATGACACTGGAATGCCCGTTTCAAACTGGTTTAATGACTGCTTCTTTTGATCATAACATCAAACTCAAAGTTGCTGACCAAGGGTTACCAATATCACTGTTTAGAGTTACTGCATGTGAAGTACTTATTACTCGATAAAACTTAATTCGTTTTTCTCGTAGATATAAACCGAAAAACATCTTCTCTCATCGCTTCTGGTCTGCCTTGCCCAAGACCGAACCAGATAACTGCCTTAATCGGCCCCAAGCCGCGGACTCCCTGTCCTCACACTAAACACAGCTGTGCGTGGGTGTGTAACTTTCACTTCTGGAAGCCCTCTTTTCAGACAAAGATTCCCTTTGTGAATATTTTGTCCATTGTGATTATTAGTCTCGCTCAGGCCATTATTAAGGGTCCGAAGTATATCCTTTTCAAACAAAGTCAAGTGCTATTCATTCAGGATTCTTACTAAGAAAACCCTTTTTCTCCCGTATCTTTTGTTAAACAACTCAAACAACTGCACCTGTTCGTATAGTAACAAATATACAATATTCCTTTGAAATCCATTACGATTCTTTACTTATTGCAATTCCTAATTTCGGTATAAACCCAAATTTATGTTAGAGAGTAACGGAACACTTTATATATTGTGTGGAAGAAGGACAAAAGGATAGTTAAAATGTAAATTACCATATCTCCGATTAGCACATCCTGAGAAGAGAGCCTCTGTTCTGAGAAAACCTCCTGACGAGCTACCTGGCTTACTGAGGGCTGACTCTTCCGTCCAAACTCCTTCCAGAAAGCGAAGACCAGCATCCCTCAACGATTGCGAAAATCTTTACATAGAGGCTGTAGTGTAATGTATGGTAAAGGTGAAGCAGTGTTTCATTATTTGATGTAGTTTCAGACAGAAAAGTTATTTGAAAGCCAGAATAGAATAAAACGATAAACTGTGTCAACAAATTGACATCCTGATTGTATGGAGATGCTGGGGTGTGAATATCGAGAATAGGGTTCCGGAGGTCACAAAAGCTGGGCACAAACCTGAAACATGAGAAGCGAATGCACTGAAGTCTAACAGCGTAAACTGCCCCATTATTCACCTCAACCGAGCAGGATGGCTCAGGCGGTTTCGTATGTGACCCACATTCGGGAGGCCCGAGTTCGATTCTAGTGACCGTCCTACCTGACCCAGGGGCTTTGTCGGGGTGTGTGATGGGTGGGTTTGTTAGTTTATTAGGCAAATGTTAGGTATTCCAGCCCACGAATTTCCTGTCCCTCCATTTAACCTCCATTATCGTTTCATATCATCTTAGAGCTGGTGTTCTCTTTTAGAGTAGAAGTATCGGCGGGTGTCGCTTGTCAGGATGATATGCTCTGAGTGAACACTTTCTCCTCCGGTGGTACGGACTCCGGTTTCCGAGCCGGTCTAGAGGGCCTCATCCTTCCTCCCAGTGTGCCCCACTTAGGAGCATAGGTACAAAAGTCCACTGTGGTTGAGGTGCCGAATCCCCTCTGAGCAAACCAATCCAGTTCACCTTACCAACCAGGAAAACCACCAAGTTCTCCAGATCATATTGGCAGTTGACAGAAATTGAACCCTAGACATTCCACATGCTATACCGGAACTGCCTCCGTGGATCAATAAATTAAACAGAAAGAAAAATAAGTATTTTAAAGCAGTCAAAACAAACTCTAATTTCCTTCCGTGACCACAGAGTCTTGACATGTTAGGGAAGACAAAAAGATGGTTTTACTCTCAGACGTAACAAAGCTGTGTTGCTTTTAAAATACTATACGCTACAAAGTTGAAAAAATATTCTGTTGAAAGTTTCGATAAGAACGAAAAATGTTATAATGTGTAGGTATTTAAATGTTTTTGGCTTATTTCTTACTGGACTGCAACTTCTAAGATAATGTCTTAATAGCTTTTGGCATTTTTTTCGGATCTTCTTGCAAAGATCATTGTTGTCAAAATAAATAAGAGCTTTGTACCTGATTATTTACTGTGTTGCACTTTACAGTTTCCTTGCCATGTGACTGGAATGATGAACAGTTTACTCAACTTCGCATTCTACCATAACGTTTAGAAAACCTAATCAGCAGTTTCCTACTTTTATAACATTTACAAATAAACCTTAGGTACTAAATGTGAGTCTCAGCATTATCTAGCTAGATTATAAACTGCAATATAATAATTATGTACCTAGTGAGGTGGCTCAGGTTAGCGCTTGTAGGTATAACATTCTGCATTTAGAAGGATACTGGTTCGAAGCCCGCGGCCTACTTTTCTCATACATGGAATTTGGGAATTTGTTGGGTTCCCAAGCAAATGCTGAATAGGTTATTTGCATCCTCAACTTCCCTGTCCCTCCATTTCACTAAACTTCACCTCACCTTCATACTTCTTGATGTTTGAGGGTTGTTAGTGTTGGTGGAGAACCTGGCTTCGCATTGCATGGCCTGGAGAAATGGCGCTTTGTGTAAATATTTCCCCTCCGGATATCTCAGGGCACCGGGGCTCCTGGTGGGATGTGTGTGTTTGAACATTGGCAAGCCTTAGGTACGAAAAGTAAATATTATCACCCAATTATCGGAAGGCACGACCAACTGACAGTTGAGTGGGGGACAGGAGGCATTTAGACCACGCCTACACCTCGTGTCACTTACTAAGGGGATGGTTAGGAAAGTATCACGGGTACTGTACTGTCTCTTTCCCCTCCCCCTGAGGTCTGGAACAGTCGGGATGATGTTTCGAGCCGCGAAGCTTCCATAAACAGCGATCTTCCTATATAAGGGCTGCAGTGGACGAGTCAGTTCAGTTCTTGGCGAGCAGCCGTGAAGAGCGCAGTGCTAGCGAACGGACTGGAAGACTGCGTACGTGTATCAGAGGAGTTGTACGTAATTGCGAGTGTGGAGTGGACCTGTGACAGACAAACTGGTGGATTGTAATTGTGTGCGCTACGTAATTCTATGTAATCGGCAAGTGTTCCAACTGTAATTCGGTGGAAATAAAGAACCTTTTGAGTTTGTACAATTGGACTTTTAATTCTACGAACCCACATGGTCACAATATGTTGTTTGCTAAAGGCATTTTAATGTCCAAAAGCATATCAGCGCTATTAGTGTGCTAGAATTTTCTCCTGCAAAAAGTTCTTTAACATGCCAGAAAATTTATTGATTCGAGGCTGTCGTATTTAAGCATACTTAAACAACTTCGATCTGGGCTGGGCTTGAACCCGTGGTCTTGTTATCAGTGGGCTAGGGCCTAACCAAGGAAATCTGATTAATACCTCCAATTGCTCCAACAATTGCTGAAGAAATAATCATTATTTGAATATACAAATTATTATTGAGATAATTTTTATCTTTGAATATATTATTTATAAAAATTAAAATTTCATTTTTACAAAATTAGAAGTTGTGTAAGAATTTGAGTACTTAGGGGTTAGGATGAGTAATATTGGAGAATGGGAAGCACATGGCAGGAAGGTGGTTGTGAGAGGAAAGGCTGCAATGGCAGGAATAAGAATATGTAAAGCGACACTTGATATGTAAAATAAATGATTAGAGAAAATGTATGAAACTCTAGTAGAGTCAAGGATGTTGTATACTGCAGAAATATGGGGAATGTCAAAAGTAGTAAATAAAATAGTTCAGCTTTACAAGCAATTTGCCTAAGAGGTGTTAGGACTGCCCAAACACCAGGCGAAGTAGCCTTATTAGAATTAGGTAAACCCAAAAGTAAAGGCATAGTAATGGAAGGAGTTTTAAAATTTTTCTATAAATGTTTGATGAAAGATGATGAAATCCACAAAAGAAAATAGGAAGTAGGAAATACTTGTGGGTTGAGGCGGAAAAAAAATTGTGGAAGAAATAGGTATGGGCGATTTGTGGAGACTAGAAAATAGGAATTTAGAAGGGTTTTTGGGGGGGGGGAATAGTCAGAAATAGAGTGGAGGATATAGAAAAACAGGAAATATGGGGAGGGCTAGAAAACAGAAGATCGTCGAAATTTTATAAGTTAATAATGATAGAATGGGAAGGAGAAATATATATGGACCAATGTAGCGAACAGGAAAGGGAAGGAATGGCTTGGATGAAAACAAGATCAATGGTTTTAACGAGACTAAAAAGTAGCAGGATAGAAATATGTGAATTATGTGCAGAAACAGAACGTGCAGTTCATATTTTGATAGAGTATAAAGAGCTGGCAGCATGGAGGCAGGAAGTATGGGACAAGAAATGGAAAAAGGTGCATAGTGAGTTGACAGCCATAAATGGTTATGCGGAAAAATGAAAATAGAAATATAGGAAACATATTTTGGAAAGCATAAGAGAAATGGATGAGAAAAGTAAAGATTGGGAAATAAAGTATGATGGAATAAGAGGAAACAACAAGTTAGAGAAGAGGATAGAAGGTTGACTATGCTACTCAGTAAGGCCTGGGAGCCAAGCAGACTGAGCTAGCAAGGTTCATAATTTTGTAAGATCCAGACTCGAATATGCTTCACTAGTATGGCGTCCTTATACCACCAAATTTATTAAAGTTATCGAAATTATTCAGTACAAATTTCTAAGGTATGTATTCTTCAAAACTTTTCATTATTTTCCTACGTTCATATCATATAATTCATTGCTTCAATTATTCGACTTTAGAGGTCTATCACATAGGAGAAATTGTCAGTTATTGCTTTTCCTTTACGAATGACTTAATAATATGATTGATTATCCTAACCTAAAACAATTAATACGTTTTTACGTTCCAAATGTTGCACCTAAAAAATTTCGTTATATTTTTCTTCCACAGAAGGTTCTCATAAATATTCACCTTTGCATAAAATGCAGTCATTATACAATAAATTACATCCCATAAACATTGATATATTTAGTATGAAAATCAGAAACTTTGCTTTATCCTATGATTATTTATTACCAAAAGTAGAATGATTGACTTACTGTACATTCGAACCAATGTTACCAACTTGTTTTTGTTTGTTTTTGTTTTGTTATAATTTATTCTGTAATTAATTTTGTGTTTTCTTTGATACATTAAGGGAACGGCACCATAATTTATATGCACAACTAGACTAAAGAATATGTACGTGTTGTATATAATAATATTGTAAATAATAACAAGTTGTATAAATAAATTTAACTCAGTTCAACCAACTGAGCCACCCAGACTGACACTGGGAAGTGAATATATGAACACTGTAGTGACGTGGCCTCTGCTGTCGTATTTCTTATTCGGTCGTCCTTTGTCTCCTCTCGCTGTACCCCTCCCTCCGGGGGGTACATGATCTTCAATCGGTTGAGGTAGTAAATCTCCCCTCCAAATCTTGTCAACTCATACCTCACTTACATGATATATTCTTAAATAGAACTAAATTCTTAATTTTTTATAATTTATTATTTTGTTAGTCTTCTGATAATTTTTATGCACAGCCCTTTAAATCATTTATTAACTTTAAGCTGCAGAGTTTCGTTATTTATCAGTGAATAAGCACTCAAAAAGCCAAAATATTTAAACACTATGTGTGTTTCAAATACATGAAAGCTTACAGTTACTTATGATCTCCTTAAAAGTGAATATGGGGGAAAACAGGGAAAACAATCTAAAATTCTGCTTCAAATTTAAGAAAAGGACATGATACCTGATTCATAGAGTGAGGTGTCGCCGCAATAATGTAGCGACTCGGTGCCGGGTTCGACCTCCGTCGTTCGCACTCTGACTTCTGTGTTTTGTGGTTTGTGCTGGTCACTTAGGCGAGTGCTGTGGTGCTTAATTTTACTCTACGAGGTATTTTTCATTATTTCCATTTAGTTTATTTCCCTCTATTCCATAGCCCTCTGTTCCATTTCCTTACCATCTTTGAGATTTGTGATATACGGCTGTGCTGGACAGATGCTGGACAGAAGCTTGTGCATCGGCGCTGTGTGGGGTTGTGTTGTCGCTATCCTTATGTGGGAAGGACGCTTATTGACACCAAACCCGAAGTGTTGGTAGCTACGTAACGGGTCTTGGCGCGAAGATTAAGAATTCTCAGCACTTGTAAGGGACTTCTGCGCGTCTTTGTGGCCTGTTTCTAGCTTCTGCAGTTCCCTTTCTGCTAGGTATCAGCCGTAATAGGTCTGTGCATAGATCGCAGGGCGCGAGATGCCTCCCCATCGCTGTCTACCCTTTACGTTTATACTTTAAGTTCCGGGATGCTACAATGTTCTCGTGTCATTTCCATCGTGTTATGAATAGATTTTTTAGAAAGTTTCAACACAGGTGTGCTTTTGACGTTAACAGTGAAAATTGTATGAAGAGTTTCACAAAGATGTTTATCATGTAAAGTGATTATTTTCTTGTTGCAAACTTTCAACAAGTTTGAACTTTAATCTTTCCTTACACCTTGCTCAGCGCTCATTTTCTGGTTTGAAGGTCCGTAAACAAACTTGAAAAGCAATAACTCGATACGATAAGGAAAGACATGTGCAAACCTACAATGAAAGCAGAATCGGATAGCAAATTTTATCCATTTTATTCCATTAACCCTGAATCTTCGGCTTTCGTCCCGCAATTCTAACTTTATCTGAACCACCACAGCAACTAAATTCTGCTGCTTGGGTGTATGTTCCTCGGTACACCACAAGAAGTTCTCGAATTCATTTTGAGATACAACGAATGGCCTATGACCAGATATAAGGAGGGATTTGATACCCCAACCTTCAGGAGATTTGTTCAACTGGTATGTACTTCAAGTCCTGACTTTCATAGGTAACCAGTATCAGGTCAATCGCAGTTAATAGTTGTTTCACACCTGAGGCGTGTAGCCTAAGTTGACAAGATAACAGACTAAAAAATCAAAGGCCCTACCCGAGATACTCGTACTTATTATTTATTCCCTGAATTGGGTGTTGCTGCTAGCACGGTAGTATCTATCACAAGGCATTTTCAGGCTTAGGATATATTTCAGAATTATGTTCTACGTATTTGCAAGGATACTATGTACAAATTTCATACCATAGGTCGTCTTGATTATGCCTTTTTATTTAAATGAAAGTGATTTCCTTTAACAATGGATCATTTACGTACAGTACGCGCAAGATAAGAAGAGTGCCGGATTTACGGTGTAGTGCGGGCAGAGGGGAAGCTGCGAGAGCTAACACTCTTTTGTTTCTGCAGTGTGGTCAACCTTGAAAAACGCAGTTCAGCAAAATAGCGTGTAAGATAAGCGAAGATAAGCGCCGCAAGTGTGAGATCTGTGCACAAACATTAAATTGAACTCGATCCGATAAGTTGTATATTTATATACTTACTATTTATGAAACACATAAAATCAGTAAACAAATATAATGACAGCTATAACTACTCACTCATTTGCTTTGTGCTTCTTCGATTTCTGAGTCCACTGCATCTGTTTCATCGCTAGTATCCATTGATCTGTTGATAATTTCATCAATCGCATTTTCCATTACACCATTACTTCTCCAATATTTCATGTCCAGTTCTTAGACCTTCTTGCAGTATCCTTCCCAATCCTTCGCAGTTACAGAAGAGAATGCTTCTATAGCAAGTTTCTGCAGATTTGTGGCTGACGTATCTCCTCTGAAAACGTTCTTTATTTTTCTCCATGCCAGTTCGATTGCATTCAGATCACAGTTATACGGAGGTAAACGAAAAATAGTGTGTCCCCTTTCGAGAACCATAACATCCTTAACATAGGTAAGTCTTGCTCCTAGGTTTGTTGGCCTCTATTAAATACCGGTGTAGCTTTGGTAATGGAGGGAAATAGAAAGCTATGTAGAAATATACAAAGGGCTCAGAGCAAGAGAAAAAGAAAGATAAAAGAGCAAGATATACGGAAAAGGAGGAAGCCAAAAAGGAAAGGATTGTAGGGAAGAGAAAAAAGAAAGAAAACATCACTATTAGTTATTACGATACACAGATCACAGCCTTACATGCTTTTTCCTGGTGATTTTAAAGATTCATTGGGATGAGATGTGCAAAACGATTTAATACGCCTCACAGTGCTGACAATTTTTCCTGTGTAAGCAGCAGCTCATTCTATGGATTTGCTGAGTTGGAAAATTAACTGGTTGTTATCCTTTTCTATATCGCAACTTTCGCTATTATTTTGCGGCCATCACTATGCACGACTGTACGTGAATGTTTCCGAGTCGGAGTTGGTTGCTCGGAAGGTACATATGATGATGAGTTTGGTGTGCCCTCAGCCATAATTACAAAGTGGTTAAGCTGTAGTAATTAACCTCAAACGTACACAAAACGAATGCACACAGAAAACAAAGAGCGCGCGTAAAAGCTTAGCATATGTCACTAGATGTCAGAGTGTACTAGTATAGTGTAAAAGTATAGCGCATTTCATGTTTCTAAGTTGTCATCTGTGTTTACGGAGTTAGCCGAAACCTACCGAGTGAGGACTTGGGAGACGAACGCTCAAGATAAATTGCACATACTGTACAAATCATGCCCGTTTTTCTCAGAGTTCAATCTAAATGCTTATTCGTAACGTACGGTTTATAATAACGCGTTATTAGCACGACTTATTGTTACAGCTCAGTTAACTCACCTTAACAAAGTCATATCTGTCACCAAAATTTTCTTGTGATATAAAATGTAACAAATGAACACTGAAAATATACTAAAAATAAATAAGGTTTTAAGGATATTAATTCAAGAACAGCGCCATTATTCTCTAATTTTTTCTTTATTAAATCTGCACATTTACACTGATATGTTTTCGCTGAAACAGTAGAAAAAATATGTATTTCAAATTTGTAAACTGAATTTCTGGAAGGAAGCACTTCATCAGGGAAGTTAAGAATATATTCTACACCTACACAGTGTACTGGTTAATATTTTAAATAATATTTACACAAAAAATCGTTACTGTAGAGTCCCTGAGTTAAAGTAGAAGGAATTCGAGCCCAATGCCATACAGGGGAAAAGAAACACATTTACCAATATTATAAAGGAGACATTCCAAGGCTGCAACAATTCCTAAAAGATAGATATTCCTTGTGGTCCCAAACTGGAAGTTCGGTTGAAAAAATATGGCAAAATTTCAAAAAAATCGTTGTGGAAGCGACAGATAAATTTATACCCCGTAAAACACTCACAAAAAACCCTGACCCAGAATATTACAACAAACCAGTAAAACGGCTAAAGAAACAAGTTAGGAGAGCATATGGGTCACGTAAAATTAGTACTTATCACGCAAATAAATTCCATGTTTTATCAAATAAACTTTTATTAGAGAACAAGAGAATACCCAGGGTAAGTAGCACTAGATATCTAGGTGTAATAATAAATGAAAGATTGGAATGGGGGGAACATGTAAACTCGGTCACTGGAAAAGCCTGCAAAGCATTACACTTTGTAATGAGAATATTAAAACGCAGCAATGGGAAATCGCGAAATTTAGCTTACACATCCTTAGTCCGACCAATATTAGAATATAGCGCGGCATGCTGGGATCCATATCGGGTTGGTCAAAAACAAGCACTCGAGAGAGTCCAAAAAGGAGCAGCTAAATTTGTTGATAGAGGAATGCGATTTGAAAACCCTACAGGCACTGCTACCTCCTGGGAATCATTGGAGAAACGTAGAAAACGGGCAAGGCTATGTGCAATTTTTAGAGCATATAAGGGGGAACCTGCATGGAAAGATATAACAAAGCGGTTGTTGACACCATCATATAGGGGAAGGAATGATCACTCTAAAAAAATAAGAAATAGGGAACAGAAAACTGATATAGGTAACTTTTCCTTTCCCAATAGAACAATTAGTGACTGGAACAATTTGACTGCAGAATTACTGGAGACTTTGCCTCCAAATGTAAATAATTTCAAAGAGAGGTCAAAAAGAAATCCTGTATAGTTACCATAGTGCATGAAAGGAATTGTATATATGTTGTAAGGAATTGTATATTATATTGTTACCATAGTGCATAGTCATAGTGCATGAAAGGAATTGTATATATGTTGTAAGGAATTGTATATTATATTGTAAGGAGTTGTATATTATACTGTAAAGAATTGTATATCATACTGTAAAGAATTGTATATTATATTGACAGCGCTGCCACCGGACCATGCTCTAAGCAGTGAAATAAAGTATCTATCTAACTATCTGACCTGCTAGCCTTAGAAAAACAATGGAGCACAGAGAACATACTGTCGGTAAACAAAATGACTTCAAGGCAGCAGTTGTGTGAGCTGCCACTAGTAGCCAGGGGGAAGCAAAACATGACGTGAGTGGAAAAAGCTTTTTAACGCCCTGTATCAAATGGATACCAAGCATATTACAGGAACTGAAAACGTAATTAAATCCAATTGACCATAAGATATTGTGACTTTGTGGGTTCGTGAAATGAAAAGTCCAATTACACCACTCAAAAATGTTCTATATTTCCACCGACTTACAGTTAAACTCTTGCCAATTACACAGAATTACGTAATGCACACAATTACGATTCACCAGTTCGTCCGTCACAATTTCACTTGCACTCGTAATTACGTACAATCTTCCGATGCTCTTACGCAGTCTTCTCGTCGTACACTAGCACTGCATTCTTACACCAAGAACTGACTGACTGACTAACTCGACGTGCTGCTTATATAGGGCCAGCGGGTCGATCGGAAGGTTCCAGATTAGAGGAAATATCCTGTAAGTTCGAGAACACAGGTGGGACAGAAACAGACGGCACAATGATGTTTTTTCTCCCAGCCACCGCCTGTCACCATTATAAGACAAACGAGGAGGGGGCGTGGCTAACACGGACCTCCCCTGCTTTCCGCTCTCAGCTGCTTCTATAGGGTGTTCCAACGCTCGGGTGACACTGCTCCCTCCTCAAAGCTGGTCGTCTCGAACAGCACCATCGTAGCGTGCCAGGCGGTCCAGGTGCACCACCAGCATCTGCTCGGAGTCTCAGCCAGCAGTAGCGCTGCCGAAGTTTGTCAATCGTTTGGTTCGCTCCCAGGTGTCCTCCTGAAGTACCAGCGTGCACTTCCTCCAAGACTTCCGGGACCTTACTCCGGGGAAGTACCAACTGTTCCCTCTGCGTCTTCCCATCGGGTGACTCCCATACCCGGAACAGCACGCCCTCTCTGGTCTTCAACGAGTCCCATTGGGCCCAGTACGACCTGTAGGTGGCGCTCTTCGGTGCGATGTCCTCCCAGGTTGGTCTCGTCCCTGCCTCCACTTCCCTCAAGAGTGGCCCCAAGTCTGCGTCCGCCAGCTGCTCCCTCCTCAGGCCTGCGCTATCCCAGCCGTCCGCAGGCACTGCCACAACTACTCGGACTGCTGCGGCACGCTCCTTCTCTTCCACTCTTGTGCACTGGCCGCACTCTACTGGACAGGGTCTTCGGGACATGGCGTCTGCGTTACCGTGGCTCTTCCCTCTACGATGTTCCGAGGTGAAGTCGTACTCCTGCAGCCTCTGGACCCAACGTGCCGTCTGGCCTTCCAGGTTCTTAAAGCTCAATAGCCAGGTTAGGGCGGAATGGTCAGTCCTCAGGTGGAATGGCTGACCGTACAGGTGCTTATGGAAGTGCTCCAAGGTCTTTACTACCGCCAATAATTCTCGTCGGGTGACGCAGTAGTTCTTCTCTGCCTTGGATAGCGTCTTGCTGTAGTAGGCTATCACCCGCTCACGGCCGTCCTGGATCTGCGATAGGACACCTCCAATGCAATGGTCGCTAGCGTCGGTGTCCACAATGAAGGCGCCACCCGGTTGTGGGAAACCCAAAATTGGAGCACTGCACAGGGTCTCCTTTAGGTGCTGGAAAGCGTTTTCGGCGTCCTCTGTCCACACATAAGGCCGGTGTTCCTCCGTCAGGCGGGTGACGGGTTTTGCGATGTTGTCGGCCTTTTCCTCTAAATCATTAAGGCGGTCGTCTACTTGACCCATCCGCTTGCCCAGATTCGTGACGTCATCCCTCACGCCGGCCAACCGTTCCTCAAACTTGGCGGCGAGGACCTCGTTCGCCTCCCTGATCTCCGTTGTCAGTTCGGCCATCTTTGCGGTCATTGTCGTGGCCAAGTTGTTGTTTGCCGTTTCCATCTTCGCAGTTAATTCGGCCTTCATTTCTTCCGTCTTCGCTGTTAATTCGGCCTTCATTTCTTCCATCTTCCCGGTGATGTTGTCGTTGGCCGTCTTCATTTGTTTCAACTCTGCGGCCAGGTTGTCATTTGCCGCTTCTGTTTTTGTTGTTAACTCGTTCATCTTCGCGGCCAAGCCGTTATTTGCCACTTCCGTCTTCTCTGTTAATTCGGCCTTCATTTCCATCATCTTCTCCAAAAAAAATTTCAATGCCGCGTCCATGGTTGTAATGTTCGGTGATGTTATCGTCCCGCTTCCTGACACCAGTGTGACTTTGTGGGTTCGTGAAATGAAAAGTCCAATTACACCACTCAAAAATGTTCTTTATTTCCACCGACTTACAGTTAAACTCTTGCCTATTACACAGAATTACGTAATGCACACAATTACGATTCACCAGTTCGTCCGTCACAATTTCACTTGCACTCGTAATTACGTACAATCTTCCGATGCTCTTACGCAATCTTCTCGTCGTACACTAGCACTGCATTCTTACACCAAGAACTGATTGACTGACTAACTCGACGTGCTGCTTATATAGGGCCAGCGGGTCGATCGGAAGGTTCCAGATTAGAGGAAATATCCTGTAAGTTCGAGAACACAGGTGGGACAGAAACAGACGGCACAATGATGTTTTTTTCTCCCAGCCACCGCCTGTCACCACTATAAGACAAACGAGGGGGGGCGTGGCTAACACGGACCTCCCATGCTTTCCGCTCTCAGCTGCTTCTATAGGGTGTTCCAACGCTCGGGTGACAATATCTAATGGACGCTCCGTTGTGTAGTATAAATTTTCATATGTTTGTGGTTTAGTGATGACGTTCTCGTAGATTTACTCCAAGCTGGATTCAGAACTTACCTCGGCTGCTCTTGTATTAGTATGAGATTCTATTTCAGATTGTGATCACAGATGAGTGATGATGGTGGAATAAAATAAATGCTCAATTTAAATTTTAAATTGTAAATTCAATTGTGATAAACATTTTAAACAATCTTTTAAACACCGAACAAATAATCGCATTTGTTAATGTCGATATTACATAATTTTTAAAATAATTATATTGCTTTCCCAACATTTTATGCACTGCGTCCTTTCTGCAGACTTACAGATAGCCCGCCTCAGTAGCGTGGTGGTAGCATGTCTGCCTCACGTTCAAGAAGTCCCGAGTTCGAATCTCGGTCAGGGTGAGTTACGTGGATAAGGTTTTTTTCCGGAGTTTTCCCTTATCCAGAAAGACAAATGTCGGGTAACTCTAAGCTCTATGGACCCCGGGCTCATTTGAGCATCATTTCACCCATTCCATTCATCGTCCGATATGACTTAACGTTGGAGGACGTAAATTACAAAAAAAAACTTACAGATACTAACACACACGTCCGTTCCCTATGATGGCTAAACGCAGAAGAAAAAAGCTTTATACAATCTTAATTTACTAATCCTTTCGTTGCTATGGAAGTTAACATTTTACCATTGGTCCACGTCACCACAAATTATAATAATGTTCGTTATTAGTTTCAATAATATTTGTATAAATTTTCTTTTAAAACACAACTCAACAATACTTAACATTAAAAATAATATTTCTTCTCACTTTAAATTGGTTTCGTGGCTGTCAAAATCGTGTTTAATACTTAGTTTTCTTTTCCTCTAACTATAAAATTACTTTTGCACTTTCGCTTGTTATCTCAAACTTCTTTTTTTTTTTTTTTTCCTTTTGTTCCATTTCTACCCCGCCTTTAACTCCAAGAGTCATATCGGTGGCTGTTCTCTTTTGGAACATATCGAAGGTGTTAACTCATAATCTTAGGGTTTTAATCATTACACACATTCACACTCTCATTCAGACTTCCAGACTCTGGGAAGATGAGTAGTTAGGTCGGAGAAAAATCCCCACCCCCACCGCCGGGAATCGAACCCGGAACCCATAGCACTGTAAGCAGCTGCTTCACTGACTGAGCTATCTGGTCAGCCTCTTCCTCTTCTCTCCAATATAATTAAAATTAATCTTAAATAGAACTGAACATAAAATACTGAGCTATAAGGCCAGCCTCTTTGTCTTCTCTCCAATATAATTAAAATCAATCTTAAATACGAAGGCTGATCAATAAAGAATGATCACAATTTTTTTAACGACGTAACTTTACTCATCCTCACAATTTTGATGATCGTTCTCAAAATATTCTCCCCTGAATGCGATGCACTTGTCCCAGCGTTTCTGCCAGTCTTCAAAGACATGCTGGAAACCATGTTTTGAGAGATCCTTCAAAATCGCCTCCGCAGTCTTCACCAATGCTTCTGATGATGGATAATGCCTCCCTCGAAGGCGCTTCTTCAAGTTAGGGAATAGAAAAAAAGTCACATGGGACTAAATCTGGACTATAGGGAGGGTGAGGGATGCACCTCACGTTGATTTTTGCAAGATATTCAGCAACAACATTGGCAATATGAGGCCATGTATTATCGCGGTGCAGCATCCAGCCTGCTTCATGGAAATGTGGTATTTTGCGCCTGATATGGACTTGCAATGGTTTGAGGACATCCCTGTAGCATTGTCCAGTTACTGATGTGTGTGCAGGTACAACATATCAAAGAATGAGATGAGCAGAACTTTCCCAACAGAAGCAACCACTTACTTTTTTGGGGGTTGGTGATGAAGGAGATTTCCACACTAAGCTTTGTTGTTTGGTCTCAGGATCAAAATGATGTAGCCAAGTTTCATCAGCAGTGATTACGTTTGAAAGAAACTCCGAATCTTCCTAAAACATCAAATGGAACTGCATGTTACCTCCATTGAAGCAGTAGGTGATACTGAATATGTATGAACTTGCCTGGTTCTCACAGGCGGGAACCAGGAGTACCAACAATGAAACTACTATGACGTGTTTGTTTCACATTAAGCTAACAGAATATAATAATACTGAATTTTAGTGCGAAAAATTATGACCGTAAAAGAATTATGATCATTCTTTATTGAGCAGCCCTCGTGGAACTGAACATAAAATAACTTACTGCATATCGACCTAAATACATGGAAAACGCTGTACCCCATCTTTCCTCTAACTGAGGCTTAGAAAGGAGTGAATAAAATAAAATAAAATCTGAATAGACTACCCCGGCACCTTGTAAACTGTACCGGGGCATATATTCAAAT
The DNA here is from genome assembly GCA_030765055.1 of Mantis religiosa. NCBI lineage: Eukaryota > Metazoa > Arthropoda > Insecta > Mantodea > Mantidae > Mantis > Mantis religiosa. The sequence goes on along the minus strand of CM060955.1, from coordinate 68,987,697 downwards.
TTTCTATTTATTTCCAAAATACACATAATAAACATGAATATATAATATACATAATTTTCTCAGATTAATTACAGAAACAAAACTGAAAGAAAAAGCAATAACAAAACAAAAATATCTAATATCTAAGAAATTCTATCTACTAAGAAAAACTAAAATAATATTAAATACTATACTGGTATCCAGCAAAAAGTTTAGAACTTTAAAACCAAACAGCTCAAATTAACTAAAATAAACAAAAAATAAATATTTCTAAATATTTCTACTTTAAAACAAAAAACAAGAGAAAACTATTTAACTATATCCTAACAAAATCTAACATACATTAAATACCAAAATTCTACAAAACATCTTTACCTACTTACTTAATTACTAACTCAAGACAACAAAGTAATATATGATTAAAAGATAAACTATATCACTGGTATCCAGCGATACAATAACGGGAGATATTTCCCAGCTATTCTAACACTTTCTTTCATTTTTTATTTTACATTTAAAATACTGATAACCAGCATTTTGTTCTTTTATGAATATTTATTTAAATAATTTTAAATTGTCAACAAACAATTCATTAAATTATTCAATGTTTATTAATATTTATATAACCATTCTTTTTATAATATTTCCAAAGTGAAAAAAATTATATTATTCATCTAATTTATTTTATATACCTTTTTATTGTCATATAAAATAATATATTCTACTTATTATTATAATTTAGCCATTAATTCAAGAAAAAGGTTTTATTTGAATTATATGCCTTTACCTATATAAGAAAATATAAGAGTACTCCGAAAGAGTACTCCGAAAGTGTGAACAGCCACCGATTTTACACTTAAGTAATCAGCAAGAAAATGAAAGTAAGGAATACGTTGTAGTAATGAAGCAACAGCGCAGCATAAAAGCACTTGCACAATAATATTCCTAATTTCTGTGTTATTTTGCATGTTCAGAGCTTAAGGCAAATCATAGTTTTATAGTTTTGTAAAATTTGTTTTCTCCTTTCTGAAACTAATTTTAATCAAACTAGGAAAGAAGTCACAAATAATAATTGTGCTTTTGGGCCGCTTCTTTATTAGCACTTTATTGAAACTTAAGAGAGAAAATAGTAAGTTAAACCATAACGCAGAAAAGAGTAAATTAAACAACAAAGCTAATAAATATGTATATAATTTAAACCATTCACGGTATATACAGTATTCATTTTTCCAATAAGATTGATGAGATTCTGTATTAATACGCGTGTCATTGGAAATGTGTTTCAGCTGTTGCATTTGTTCACAGTGCAGTAAATCTGCATATAGATTAACAAACGCGAAAACCTTGTATTAATTGTCGCATATGCTTTTGACTTCCTGTTTGCCAGGAATATTCATTATAAATTTTAATTTTCGTATTCAAATTGCGTTAAAATGAGAAGCAAATGTGATTCGTGTTCTAGGTTGATTAGAGGAAACCATTATAATGTAAACTTTATTTACAGTGTGCTAAGCTAGTGCATGTGATAGTGCATTTACAATTAATGTATACACATAAGTAATGTCTAAAAGATCATTCTGACGAATATTTTTCTGTGTTTTAATGTTTGTTTCAGTGCCTTGGAGTATTGTCTCAACATGGAAAACATCAATTTCTCCGCCATTAGAACGATCAGGGTTCTCCGACCGCTGAGGGCCATTAACAGGATACCTAGTGAGTACCTACTTCTTGCTTTTACTTTATATATCAGGCGAAAATCGGCTTTCCAGTTCCTTAAATGGTGACCCTTTTTCCAGCTTCTATTGTGAAGGTTTCATCACTTCCCCTTGTTAGGAAAAATCTGTGCACACCTCAAAATCACATGTTAAGAAACACGTGTAAAAATGTGCTATAAATTTGTCAACCTACGCCAAGGGACCAAACTGGAAACGCAAACAGTGACTTCAGTTTATTAAAGAGGACTAAAACATTCAAATTGAGCTTTTAATTGAATCGTTCATTTCAGAAACCACCTAAGAGATAAAATATCAATAAAATACGTTTTTGGTGGTACTGAACAATTTAAAGGTAAATACATCTTTTAGTACAGAATAAGCTATGTTTCATATCAGCAATGTTATTTCCAGCCTTGAAAATAATCCGTTTATTTCAAAAAGAACCCAAGCACCGTCGCTTAGGTTCTTTCTGAGGTAAATTTCACTCGTGACGGTTGGCAGCCTTGATGACATCATGTGTTTTGTGACTCGCTGTGACAATAACTGACAACTACCCTGTACGTGGCCACTCATTTTCCCCAAGCGACAGAGATTATGGCAGCATAAAGCGTCTCTTGAGAAAGATGGACAGGATTTATACTCCTGATGAATATGCAGAGCTCATGATAAAACCTAGAAAGTCTGGCCGATTTACTATATATCACCTTACAACAGACCATGTTTTCACTTTCAAAAAGTGGTGGCCCAAATCATATAAGAAAATGCCAAATTCGCACGAAACATCAGGTAGGAAAGTACCCAAAGAAATTAAGCAGCTATTCAAAATGTCCAAGTACAAGCAGTTTCTCTACAACAAGGATACTTCGAGAAAAGTTGTAGCAAGTGAATTCATTGGAAGAATAACATCATCTACCTTCACATTGCTAAAAACTGCCAGCCCTCCGGAACTACCAACAGAGAAAGCTTATCCTTTGGGGAATGTTTTTTACTTTTATTTTACCAAGGTTATTTGAAGCGTTTATATTCTACTTTTAGATAAAAAAAAGTTGTAGGCTATAACAAATTTTAAAATTTATCGGGTTTTGCACAGTGAGATTTTTGGTTTTAAGTCCCAATCAACAAAAAAGATAGACAATATAAAAACGTTGATGGAATATACTGTAGACTGTCGGATATGAAGCCTTCTATGACACTATGATTCAATGGCCAACAACTGACAAGGAGTTGCCAGAAGACTTGCCAGAATCTGAATAAGTGAATAAGGCCAGATCTTTGTGTTTAGACATACTGTAGCCTGTAGTCTACTTATATTTTTCGATTTAGGTCTAATAACAACACACTTTTTTGTACTTAAGTGTGTCTGTTACTTACCTTTTATACCAAAACAGCTAAAAAATAATCGTTTGACTTAATTTCAATAATGATTTTTAAAAAATCACTTTGGATACACTCATTTATTACAGAAACCACCTAAGTGCAATTTTTTCAAAAATTTGGACTCAAAAACTTAAAGGAAGAAATAATAAAATTAAAATAGATTATTTCAATAGCATATTTTTGATTTGGTAAAAAATATTTGAATGAGACTAGACCTATACTTAAGCTGCGAAACAGTTTTTTTTTTTTCAGTTCTCCGAAAGCTTAAAAATGCGCACCTAGGTGGTTTCTGAAATAAACGATTCACTTACGCTCTTTAACTGCTGTGATACTCAGCTTTTGCCATTCTAAATTGGGTGTGAAAGACCGCTACATTTTGCTCAAGGCCTCTTTATTTGAGATTTTATATGTTTATTGGAAACAGATTTTATGACCTTCTCTGATAATATACCAGGTGAGTCAGTTACCCCTTATTCTCGAGTTTTATGCAATCCGCATTTTATATTCCAACATGAAAACATTGACCCCATTACTAGGTTCTACCCGCGTATTTAACATGGACGTTAAACACCTAATGAAATTAGTACTAATATAGATGTTATCGCATCACCTGTAGTATATTCGTAACTAGAGAGCTGACGTTTGCACGTCTGCAAATGTTCAGTGGAACCAGCGAATACTACGAGGCGCTGGAGCCGTGAGGAACGCTATTAGGCGAGATCCGGTAACACTGGCGTGTAGCTTAGGTTCACCTCTTCAAATCCCCACCACAGCGAACCCGTTGCAACCATTAGTCTTGGCTGGGCAGCCGTTTGCAATACAGTTTCCTATCACTTCCGCCGCCAAGTGCGAGTTGCGTGCAGTGATCCGTTTTTTAGTGTCAAGAGCACTACCCCCACTGAAATTCATCGTCAGTTATGCGAAGTCTATGGGCCACAGTGTATGGACGTCAAAAACGTGCGAAAGTGGGTCAGAGAGTTCAAAGACGGACGAACAGACGTCAATGACAAACAGCGTTCTGGTCGACCTTCGGTTTCAGCCGAAACAATTGCAAAAGTGGAGCAAGAATTGCTTAAAGATCGGCGTGTGACAGTTCGCGAGCTGTGCGAACTTATCCTTGAAGTCAGTAAGACTAAGATTGACAAGATTTTGACCGAACATTTGCATTATCGCAAGGTGTGTGCGAGGTGGGTGACCAAAATGCTCACGGCAACGTGTTGAAGCGGCCCACCAATTCCTGGAGCGCTATGCGGAACAGGGCAAGGAATTGTTGGATTCAATTGTCATTGGCGATGAAACCTGTGTGCACTACACAAGCAGAAACTAAAGAACGTTCTAGTTAGTGGCGGTATTCGAATTCGTTGAAGCCGAGAAAGTTCAAACAAACATTTTCTACCGGCAAAGTGATGCCCAGTGTGTTCTGGGATAGAAAAGGTGTATTGTTGTGCGAGTTTATGCCTACCAGCACAACAACAAACGTCGCTAGCTGCTGTGATACTTTTAAAAAACTGTGACGTACCATTCAAAATCGAAGGAAGGGAATGCTGACGAAGGGAGTGATTTTTCATAACGACAACGCTCGTCCCCATACTGCACATGCAACGGCTGATCTCCTGGCCCAGTTCGGATGGAACATCCTCAGTTCAGACTTAGCACCTAGTGATTATCATCTGTTTCCTGAGTTGAAGTCACACCTGGGTGGAACACATTTCCAGACCGACGATGATTTCAAAAACGAGGTTGAGCGCTACCTGCGCAACTTGGCGGGAGAGTGCTATGACAGGGGCATACTGCCACAGCGCATACAAAAGTGCATCGATCGCAATGGTGATTACGTTGAAAAATAGCTGTAAGTTCCGCTATTCCATCAATGTAACATTCATTATACTAAATAAAATTGGAGACATTATTTTACGGACACACCTCGATGTAAACGGAATATTGACTCACACGTTACTAGGTAGCTTAGAACGAGCGCAGAGCTACAATCTCATTTGTCTGCTGTGACGGTGGTTCGAATCCTCTTCATTGGATACTACACTATTACCATGTAATATGCACAATTTGTAATTATTATCCTTAAAACTTATTATTTTTACTTTTAATTGTTTTATATATGTTTTATGGCATTGTTTGACGTTTCTTTATTGATGGACTACAAGTAGGTAGTTGTTTAAACACACTTATAGGTAGGTGCAATTGAAATGAGGATCATTTATGCACATTTGAACACAGAAAGCATGGAAATTACAGTATCAGAGTTTAACATGGACGTTAAAGACAATTTTGCAGACATAGAATTATTGTGTTATTAAAAATATCGTTTCAAATTGGTATGTTTTGTGTCGCTAGAATTACCCTTTTTCTATTCCTGGAACACGACTCCTCTAACGAAGCAAGTGCTCGAACTAATGACCTTCTTGGGTAATGCGCGCCCTCATGGACCTTATAATCAAATTATTGTGAATTTGGTTTCCAAGTTTTTATGAACATAAAAAAGAGTATTTACAATGCTGAGACTCGAACCTGTGTCATTGCATGTTAGGGCAAATCAGACGTCATAATTCCACTGAGCCATTTCGAGACTTGCCTCAAAGCACGTTCTGGGTTCAGTAGTACGATTTGAATGCCTGGCGCTATACCTTTGCTACCTCACGAGTTCTCGTGCTTGATTTAGCCTTTTAAGACACTTTTAATCATTTTCTGGGTGTTTTAATATTATTACATAAATGGCAAAAACTCTTATGCATGTTGAGATGCACGAGACGTAGTTTACGCAGAAATGATAATAAACCCTTGTTTAATAATATGTCCGTTTTGACTGTACGTGTACAAGATACATGAGATGTGTCTCTAATTTTTTCCTAATTTTTGGCAGCCAACCCCTGCTCTAAATACAAGAATCCGCCATTTTATTTTTAGCTGACGTTAGTATACTCATACGATAGGTCCACTTTTCCTGAGGCGTTTACCAAATTACTTTGCCAAGTTTACTCTAATAAAAAGTTTGTAAAATCGGCTGGAAACCGGAATTCGCTGACAGTAAAGGAGTCGTATGTTTTTGAGGTGTACTTTAGCGAGCAGTGTGTTTTGTCCCTTAAACCGCTATTCCTCTGAATTTTGCGCATTCCTCTTTCTAAAAACATCAATTAATACAGTTTATTAAGCGCAAAACTGGACTAAGACTCAAATCCGTTTGTTGGGTGGCCTACCTTCCAAAAAATAAGGTGCGGCTGACTCACCTGGTATATAGCTTATTCATTATTTAGGACACTTAAACAGTACCAAAGCCAATTAAATCGCTTCAAATTTTAAATCCACACAGGTTTTGCTAAAGCTGTTAATATCTAAATGTGATCTGCTGAAAGGTATGAATAAGTTGAGTGCCATATCCAAAGACAGAGCTCAGTATCCAAATGGCAATTGTAATAATTTTTTGTAAATTACCATAGTTTCCTTCTAACTACTTCCACTTTAAATGATGAATACAAAGCATTGCTTTATGCTCATCTAGCCCAAATTTAATTTAAAAAAATGTGATATTCGTTATACTTACGATGTTGCTTTTCCTAATCAAAACTGCAGTTTGATTTCAAACTTATTTACTTAACCAGACGAGTGTCTGTTCGTTTGTAGTCAGTAAGTAAATTTATCTTGTGGTGGACTACATCTCCAAATACGTCGCATTAATGAAAACGAAGCAAATAAGCTGAAACAAATATGCTTTTCATTTGTTTAGGTAGTCTCTGAATAGTAATTGAGGCTTAGAAGCAATAGAAGCTAAATGCACAGTGAAACTAAGTAATCAAATCCTTCATACATTACATTTAGTGTGTAATAAGTCATTAAGTTTTCTCTACATCCAAAGGATGATGCATCAATCACTTATCTTTGAAAATTGGAACGATAAAGCTATCTATTATTAACAGGATTTTCCTCAATGACAAGATACGTACGTATTTTTCAAAATACATTAGCCCATGCCTGAAGTAATACTATAGCAGTCTCTAAATGAATAATTTTTCCTCCTTAGGGAAAATATTTCAATTCACTGCACTCAGAGCTTATTTTGAATCAAAATTGAAACCACTTTTGATTTCCTTTGTTTAGTGACGGAATGTACGTAGAAGTTTTAAGAACTTGTTTATCATCTCAACGTTTGCTTTCTCATTCTGTTCTTCAGAAGCAATATGAACTATAAATTAGAAAGTAACTTGCAAAATAGCTTTACATAATTAAAAATTTCTATTCCATTTTCAGTATAATGATAAATGAGCACATTCGGCTTTCAGTGCACGTAAATCCTGCATAGAAATGGGTGTAACTTAGGAATAAAATTATTATCTAAAGGAAACGAATGGCAGTACCTTTATGTTAAATAGTAGGTAGGTTCCAGCAGAGAGATCTTATGTCACACCTTTGTTATTTCCTCTAATCTGTTCACTAGTTGCAACAAGGCATTTGAGTTTTCTCTAGTATGATATAGTAAGTCATTGCCAGACATCGGAGCCCGTACACCTTTAAAAGGATATGAAGTTTATGAGTCTCGCAGTATATAACTGCTGACGTCAGTCCCGGGGACAACACGTAGGGATAGTTCGGTTCGCAACGCGTAACTTTAGTTTCATTACAACTACTGCTCGCCAAGCAGCTAGATCTGTCCACCAGGGAGTGCAAGATGTTGGACATATTGTGTTAAGAGCATTACTTTCACGAAAATTATTGGACAATTACCATTTTATAAACCAAAAGTTTTGGGTATTACCAACAAATATTTAACAGCTTGAAGAATGCACTTTCGAGCTGTCTAAAAGCAGTTGATGAGGTGTCTGCAAAAATTAACAATATAGAGAATGCACCACCTATAAAGCGAACAAAAAATGAAGTGTCCAGTATTCAACACAAAAATACTGGATTTTCACTGATGCGTAATATAAGAAATAAACTAAGTCTCGGACAAACATATGAAAATGATTTGTACTACTCATATGCACCATTAATGCCATGTGACATTGAGTGATCTTTCTCCCAATATTTTTATATTGGTTCAGTGAAAGGCACAGAAAATTCACATTCGACAATTTACGAATGAACATGGCTGTTCACTGTAATTTCCGCTACGAAAGCAATGAGGACAATGTTATATTATTGTAACGGAGGTTACATTTTGTAGTCGCACCGGAGTGTACACACACAGCGCTTCGGTATACTTGTTGACACAGACGTGTGTTGACGTCGCGCTTGACCTTGTGTAGTACCTGTGCGCGTACATTGATTGCTAAGGTGTACGGGATCCGATGTTTGGTCATTACGTTATAGCGAGTACCTATTTACTTCATTCGTTATTCATTAGTAGATACTGAAGTAAACTAGAACGCGAGTATACATGTTGTCTGGTTGGTCATCACTGCTAGATATTCCGATGTTCGATCGATGATCAATAAATTGCTATTTCATATCTACAGGTATGCGGATCCTGGTGATGTTGCTGCTGGATACCCTGCCCATGTTAGGCAACGTCCTGCTCCTCTGCTTCTTCGTCTTCTTCATCTTCGGCATCGTGGGCGTCCAGCTCTGGGAGGGCATCCTTCGTCAACGATGTTACCTCAAGCAGCTTCCGAACATCAGTTACCCCAGGTAAACCAACATTGCCCTTTAGAGCACACCCCTCGTTAACACTTAAGTCGTTCAAACAGCATGGCAATGAATCAACTAATGACAAACTCTTGTTTTGTTAATCCAACTGATAAATGTATCTTTGCCTGAAAATTAACAAACGCCAGAAATTAGCTGAAACATCTATTAATCCAAAACTAACTGAGAAGAGAGGATCCATCGTCTTACCAGATTTCCACTTCATTGTACAAGGAATTTTTCAGTGCATCTTGGAAGAAAACATCATGCTGATAACTTGAAGTACTTGATCAGAAAGCTTAGATATTTTGGATCACATAAAACAAATAGAAATCGGAGATTAGCACAAAAATTCCATGAGATATCATTAAAAACTTTCACTTTTCAAATTAGAGCCGAGTTATGAAATACAAGGCATTGTTTGGAATAAAGAAATGATATCACACATGTTTCAGAAATAAAATATATTTCCATCCATTCTAAACTGAAAACGATGTACTGTTCCTTATAGTCGTCTCTCAGACGATATTGGCCATTGTCTAGCATTGACTGGTATTTCGGCATCTCGCTGGACTACGCAAGTAGGTACCCCCTGAGTGGATTAAATGAGATGAAAGCATTTCATTGCAAATATACCTTTTCAGCAATTTAGAAACACAAGTCCACAAAATACTGAAACTCGATTGCTAGATTACCAATGACTAAGTAGTACTAAACAAACTGTATAGATGGAAATAATGTCATCAAAATTTATTGAAAGACCTAATTTTAAATAGGATATTTAATGAAGGTGATTTCCTTCATTCATAAAGCCTTACTTGCAACATAATATAATTTAAAATAATGGTATATTATTTGGAAGAACAAGAGAAATTCTGCTCACTCAGTTGAGAAGACATAGTTAATATTTGAAAGACTACATCGCTCTTCGTTCCCCCAAGTTCGCTTTCCAAGAAAAGATTCGCCCTCCCTAAGCAACTTCAAGAGTTGCTGAGCTCACCTTAAACTGACTGTCGACTACAGAATAATCCTCGCAATACACCTGGCAATTAAGAGTTAAATGTTGCTCAACTAATGAGGTCATGATACTTGACTCTTTTCTTCCTTCACAGTAACACTACAGCACTTTCTCTTTGTGCTTCTCGATGTATATTTTTAATATTTCTCTCATTTTCAATGTGGCATGAATTTCAATTTTTTATCATCACTGCTTAATATTACTCGTATTTTTCTCCTTCACCTTCATTCATGGTTATCATTTAAAGACAGTTTTACAATCACTGAGTTATTAACTTTGTTGGGTACTTCATAATCAAGTTTCTGAAAATAAAGCTTTGACTAACTCAAGTTCTAAACAAAAAGCAAGGAATATAAAAGCATTTTCTACAAATTACCCATCGGTTGATTACAAAATAAACCTAGAGAGATGTGAAGCAAGACTTAATTAGATAATCCTAACTAAATATATAAAAATAATTCCAGCTTTGTATTTCTACGTACATAGTTTTAAAAACAACAATTGTTTCTTGAAATTGCAACAGGATTGTTGGGCACACTTCAAAATATTACATTTTAGGTGTTAATGCTTTTTTTTCTTGTGTATGGTTAGATAATTATTATAAATAATGTAGAATAAACTAAGAGAATCCTATTTATATGGATAAACATTTTGTGTTTTCTTTAAATTCGAATATGATTATTTCAAATTTTGCTTAGATTAAGGTAGTTATAAGAAATAATGGAGATTCATGAAGCTGTGTTTCAAAAGTTTCAAAACTTTAGAAAGACGTTTTGCTGAGCGTAATATAAAGCTTGTTTTTTGCACTTTTCTAATGCTCTAGTTTGATTATGTTTTAGGTGCTCAATACCTCAATTTTAATTTGTAACTGTCTAAAGAATCTACTGAATATGTTATGGTTGTAAGCTAAGTAACAGCATATTAATGATAAGCAACGTTATTTAGAAATATGTACGTGCTGGATATTCGAATAAATAAAAGTGTGGTTTGTCTCCTATTTTCAAAACGAGTGGCTTCATCTAACAACTCAGTTTCCAGGGCAGTGATTGTAAAACTTTGCAAGAGAGTTTAAGAAAAAAAAGTCATCCATCATCAGCTTTTTTTATTTGATCTCTTTTTACTAACGTAGCTTGAAATTTTTGCAGTTCTGCAATGTAACACGCCTGCATGCTTCTTTTGTCTCATTACTGCATCCGAGCACAATAGGAAGACGTGGAAAACTAAACCCCATTTTTCTCGGTTCTCAGGGAGGGTGAGGATATAGGACAAACGAAACCAGTGAACGTGAACGAAATGCCACTAACCCTTTTTCTAACACAACACAATACACCATCATTGTCTTCTTTCCTACTTTTTTTTCTTTCTTCTAACTGACTCGGCCCTCGGCTTCGAGCCATGCGGCCAATTTCACTCCAAAACCTTTAGCCATACGAGGGGAGTGTGCTGGCTGCGTGACACGAATTGCAATCAACAGGTAGGCCAACCATAATTGTCTTTTCAAACTAGTTGGTGTCATACTTAGTGTATTATTCTTTGTATTTGTGTTTATATTTAAAGACAATCTGCAATGTTTACAAGTATTTTAGAATTTAACTCTTGGAATGAAGTAAATTACTATCAGCTATACCAATGTGATATGTATTATCTATATATTGTTTATATTACCAACCTATGAGACTTATAATAATTAGTAATATGTGTAGTATCTCATAGGACACCATATCCTTGCTTATACATTTCCAAATCTTTACTGTCTTTTCCCCCCTCTCTAGTTGTACACATTAAACAAATATTCACAATGTACAGTCATGTCCCTATTTCTTGTAAGTTAGAACCCTAGGAATACCTGCGTAAATGTAATAGCTTGTTGTGTTCAGTGGCTTGCTGAAGCGGCTTTAAATATTCAGGAATACTATTATGAAATGTGAAAGTATGGACTAATAACTGGCAAATATTATAAGTTGAAAGTAAAGCAATAATTTTGAAATTTCTGCCAATGTGCCTTTCTACATTAAGGCAATTGAGTGCTAAATGTATTCAAGAATATAATAAGTAAATCCTTTAGCTTCTAAGTGTTGAAATTATTTTTAAAAAATCTGTGTTCTGGTGCTGTCTTTCCACATTAATTTGTTTGTATTTATCGTACATATATTCTCATTAAAACATGAATTGTATTTTATTCTCTAAACTATTTTTTATTTTATTTAAGTTTGAACTTAAGTTTTATTTCTGAAAAATAATCAGCTTGCTACCCGACGTGATATTTACGGGCTATTTCGTTAAGAATGAGCCGGATGTGTCATTACTTTGATGGATATTCCTTTGTTGCAGAAGATCGGTTTCACAGGTAGAAACTAAGTGGATCTCACATTTCATAACGTAATGTATTATGAATAAGCAGGCTTGGTTGCGAGATTACCCGCACGTACATCTTCTACAATTGAGAGGAATATTAAAACTGCTCGCCAGAGTTAGACTGCTCGGTAACAATGAAAGGGTATAACTTATCTTGTTGCAAGGGTTTTTCTTAAGCTATTTGTTCAAGAGTTTACAGGAGAAATTTTCAGATATAGAATGTTTGATAAGATTGGATAAGACTTGTATTTATACGTTTTGACTTCAAAACACATTGGAAATTTATTGTTTGCTAAGGAGTTCACTAATAGCTCACGATATAACGTTTTAAAAAGAAATATTGTTCTTTAAGTAATATTACTTAGTGCATTCATGTATTATAACTGGCGAACGCAAGTTGCGGTTACAAAATACAATGAAAATAACATGAGATGAAGCGTAACTCCGCTAAAATACTACAATAAAGCATTATCTTCCAGAATCTGCATGACGAATAATCTCCATAAACATTCCTCTTCATCTTGTGTTAATCTACGGTGTACACAACTGATAAACGTAGCCAACTTTCGTATTATGTAATCAGACCTCGTTTAACCTTATCGGGTATCCGTTTATTTTATTTTTTCGCTTTAGCCATGTTGCAGATTTCGAGACACGCTGTAGATATTTGAATTTCATCTGTCAAAACTATAAAATTACTTTCGAAACTTTGACCTTTAGGAACATGTTCTTATTTGGTTTCAAGACTTTCAAACAATAGGCAGAAATTTGAAAAAATGCTTGTTGTACCTCTTGGAAATTCTTGTAAAGCATTGCATTTCGCATACCTTAGTCATGTACGTGCAAGAAATTCTTAAACGGTATTATGCAAATGCTGTACTTTAATTTAGTTTTGCACGAACTTCAGAAGTAATATAAACCTTTTTGATAAAATAAGATAAGCCCTTCCAGTTCATCCGAGCAGTTCTAACTTTGGAAGCAGTACACTGCCTCAACATACCACTTTTTAGAATCAAGAGATTTGAATCGGGTGTCATGGATATTTGGTTAAGGTGACCTGCTTCTCAGAAAGTTTAACTTGTAATTAATTACTTTTGAGTCCATAATTTCTCTGTTATAGTTGTATTGTGCTAATAATTTCTAGATTAAGTAAACAAAAAATAGTTTATTTATTTTCTCAGCCAGTTTCTGAAGAAATATTTCATTGCACTTCATATTTTAGTTGCAAAATTTTCAAAGTCTTTAGCTTTATTTTAAAAACATTAAGCTGTAATTTGTACTTTGATTGTCTTTTATCCTTTAATCTCTAAAGACTTCAACAAAATTTAAAATGAACCGATAATTTTCTTCAAGCTCTTGTATATAAAATTTCCAACCTGCACCTCAAAAATTTGAAACGTTTCGACAAATAGTCATCAAACTCCTACTATAAGAATGTAGGAATATAAGTGTAGATAATTTAATATTTGGTATCTTAATATGAATCAGGTTAGTATACATCATCATCATCTTTGTTTCCTGCGTTCATACTTCTATAGGTGACTTGTTAGCTCAAGTATTTGGAACCATTAACCTTCATAAAGCAATACATTTGTCTGAGGTCATTAGCCTCAGCGAACTGTTACACATTAAGCAGTGAATCTATTGGAATTGCAATCTTAAAAATTAAACACAACATCAAGTTGTAGGTAACTCAAACAATAAACATTTGGGCGTGAGAACCGTGACACATTCTTGCGTGCGACCTCGATGTCCCTTATCGCGAAGACTGCCCGCTCTGCTTTACCTATCACAACATTCTGCCCCACATTCTCAGGAGAAATAATCATATATGTGTCACGCAATTTGAAGTTGCTAACTAGCTTGAAAACGTATTACTTTTATTAACTAAGATGAATAGTCTGCAAATAAAGTAAATATTGATACAATTTTGGTAATTACACTTGCCTGAGTTACGAATACAAATATCTGCAATTATAATCTTAACACCTTGTATGTAATATCTCAGTTTCAAGCTTTGGTATTATTTTAAACATATTTTTTTCGTTTTATATGTTAAGGTCAGTTATAACTTCAATTCACAGAGGGTATAATAAAATGTTTTATTTTCTAGACGAGTTAAGCAATCTGTTAATCCTGAATTGTGTCATAATCTACATCTATTTGCAACAAAGCTGGAACTAAGTACGCCACTGTACACAACATGCATTTTTATCCTCCTATCCCTTGCTCCAAACAGAGGCATTACAAAAGGTAACTTGTTTCGATCCCGTAGTAGTGATATTGATTTACAAATGTGAAAGGAGGGATCAGTTTTGATCTGTATACTTAGGTAATGTGTAAAGACAGATCTGCATGCAGTGATATTGAGGGTTTCGGGGTAGTACATCATCGCTGGTTTCGTTGTTCTGTTGCAGGGAGCTAGCAGAAGAGTACACGGTGCGCGTGAGAGTAACGCTGTAAGCACCAAACCCAAACAAACAAAACTTTCACTCTTGTTCTCTAACTCAGTTGCTCGGATGTGGTTGGTTGATAACACTATTTCTTACCTAGCTCGATACGTTATATACATAACATAAGGAATCAGGAGAAAGACGGGAATGCTATGTGTGTTTTCTTGAATTTACGTTACATTGCTCGGTTGTTAACTAAAAACGTGGGTAATGATTATGTGTTACATTAAGTGTGTTTGTGTGTGCGTGCGAGTATTTATGTTTCTTTAATCTTCAACTTACTTTTCTTATCTTTAGTTTTCACTTCTATTTCACACTGTTTTCGCACTTCAGTTTATGTCACTGGTTTGTGTGTGGAATCTTGAACCAAAGACTAGGGGTGCCTTTCGGCGTCACAGAAGTAATTTAATAACCAAATAAACATTAATATGAAAATTAATGCAGTTAATTTATTCTGCTAATATATAAAATTTATATCTATAAATAAATAGATAAGATTTATATTCACTAATCTATAGATGCTGCGATGACACAAACGTATTAAGTAACATGATAAATATAAAGTGCTTTTAAAATATATATTTTTAAATTTCACAAATAACAATGGAAGAATTGTAAATTAGGAGTTAACGTAAATGTAATAAGCACTAGAATAAATTACTGTCACCCGTGTAGTAATTTATCAAACAAAACATCAAGAGATGTGTTTTACATCAGTTAAATGAGTTACATCCACAACACAATTCCTTTCCAATAAAATTTGTTTCCACGATCGAAAGATTCAGCCACGAGCTTAAATAAGCAGAAATATGCAATACGGGATATAGGAGAAACAAGTTCGTTTAGATGTATTAATGACCTAAAATCCACAGAACGTTCTTTTCTGATTAAGATTAAATAAAATAATAAAACAAAAAATATGAACGCAACTACACAACTGAGGTGCTTAATAACAATATCCTCAAACAGATGAAGCAGTAAACCAACTATACAACTTATGTCCCGTTTATAGTTTACAGCGACACTTATGTATTAAGTATAGAACAGAAGATGCGTCGAGCAGTTAAAAATAATATTAAATAACCAGAGATAATGCAAAGAAAGATAACCACTTTATTGTGCACGTTGTTTTGGAGGATATATTTCGGTAAATAAATAAAAGGACCCAAATTTCTCTCTAGGAAACTATTAATTTATTCCAAATAAGGTTTCATAAAACTAAAAATGATAAAATATAAAAGCTTGTACATAAGGGTCGCAAAAAGCTGGGATACCTCTTTAAAGTATCCGTCTTATAATTTTCGTTAGGTGCTACAGTTTAATTGCAAAAGTATGTGGTTTGATTCATTAGGAAATATAGTTGAGTATAAAACGTGTTAAAAATAAAGTGTACGTGTAGCTTATAAGAACTTCTATGTAATATATGTATAAGAGAAGGATAGTTTTGGGAAGCTGTAACGTAATCTATGACGTTTGACAGGTTCTGTAGTATAAATATACATATTTTGATCAGATGGGTTAAACAGTGTAGATTTCAACAAAATGTGTTAGAAGTATTCTAGCTGTAGACTTTTACTGTGGTAAAATTACCTAAATACCAGTTGGCACGACTGCCCCATCCTTCCCGGAAACAGATATACCTTTCGTGCGTTGAAACAGTTAATCGCGCGGCTGTGGTGTGAGAGACTATGCAGGCTAGTTCAAACATGATAACTACCTCTTGTCGTTTGGAGCAGAACCAAGTCCATTCACGCCACTGACGTACGTTTAATTGGAACTGATGTTTCGTTCTACAGCTCTTAACGCACGAAGTATCATGTGCTTACTTGAAAGACAGTCGGGCAGCCTGATATTTCATTGGGTAGTACAAACGTTTCTCTAGATGGGAAAAAGAATGTTGATTTGTACTTTAATTAAAAGTATAAGTTAAACATAACGGTGGAGAACTATTTTAAGGCTTTTAGGATCGTTTATTATTTTGGAGGGTTTTAAATTCAAGTGCATCAAGTTTTAAAAACTCGTATCAAAAATACGTATAGATAACAAATTTTAGCGTAATTAGAGAGATATTTTATAAAATTAAAATAACATATAGTTCCTCCTCATAATAACTGAAACTTAAAATGTTGTAAATGCCTTTTCATTTACCTTTCGAACTATAAGTTAATATAAATCCGTAATGTTCGTAATTAAGTACCAAAAATCCCTCTCATTCAAATTCCTCTGTCTATTCAATTTCAAGGAGACAGGATTGAAACTGAATGTTACAGATATGAAAACGTTAAATTAAATTATTGGGAATGTATTCGTTGTTGGCTTTTAATTTTATCTTGAAATACAGAGCTACTCCTTCTTTAGATTGGAATGGGATTTAATTTTGAAGTAAAACGATTTAAATATAACTAAGGAAGGAGAATATCCCATGGAGTTAAACATTTCGACGGAATGAACTACAGCATTTAATTGTAAAATAACGATCAAAATTGGTTAAGTATTTTTTAAATTATTAAAGCACACGCAAAGGCTGTACATTACTTTAAGTCATATCGGACGACGAATGAATGAAATGGATGAATTGGTACACAAATGAAACCACGGTGGATGGAGCTTAGTTATCCAACATTCATCTTTCAGGATAAGAAAAAATCCTGGAAGAAACCTTTACCAGAAAAGATGATTTTCCAGATTTTAGAGGCCAAGGCCAGACAAGGGTCTCTTAATTTTCTATGTATTTTCACCGATAAATATCTAAGCGAAACTAATCTTACTCAGGTCTGCATACAGTAAATGCAGTAGGTGGAATAGTGAATGAGCTTGATGTTAACTGCACAGAGATTTATTTGACATTTGAAATCGATGCATTCAGTATCATTAAATAAGTATTTTTGTCTCCCAGCAGAGACAGTACAGTTGTTTAGACAAGAGGGTTAATGCAACTATAAACTGTATTTATTTGGAATCCAAATAACTTTGTAGGTTTTAGATGATCTGACGTCAAATCTTAAGAGTTTATCTGCTTTTAATCCATCAATATAACAGTTCCACAAATGAAGCATTATATAATATAGGTGCATTGGCACACTGCAACTTATGTGAGAGCTGTTGCGCATATCTCTTTTTGGGAGGAAGGGATGTAGTGATGAAGTCCCAGGAGACTATAGGCAAACATTACAGAGGGGCGCGGATGTCACCAGGCCGGAAGACCCCTCCCATTATTGAAGCAGCCATAGAGTACATTGAACGACCCGTTCAATCAAGCAGCTCTATGAGGAATATTCGTTCCTTGGAACAAGCATTCGCTTCATCTATCCGGCACCGCCTTACGTCACAAAATCTATGCATGCATGCATACATACATACATACATACATACATACATACATACATACATACATACATACATACATACATACATACATACATACATACATACATACATACATACATACATACATACATACATACATACATACATACATACATACATACATACATACATACATACATACATACATACATACATACATACATACATACATACATACATACATACATACATACATACATACATACATACATACATACATACATACATACATACATACATACATACATACATACATACATACATACATACATACATACATACATACATACATACATACATACATACATACATACATACATACATACATACATACATACATACATACATACATACATACATACATACATACATACATACATACATACATACATACATACATACATACATACATACATACATACATACATACATACATA
Organism: Mantis religiosa; assembly: GCA_030765055.1. NCBI lineage: Eukaryota > Metazoa > Arthropoda > Insecta > Mantodea > Mantidae > Mantis > Mantis religiosa. The sequence continues at coordinate 68,969,363 of CM060955.1, read as the reverse complement.
CATACATACATACATACATACATACATACATACATACATACATACATACATACATACATACATACATACATACATACATACATACATACATACATACATACATACATACATACATACATACATACATACATACATACATACATACATACATACATACATACATACATACATACATACATACATACATACATACATACATACATACATACATACATACATACATACATACATACATACATACATACATACATACATACATACATACATACATACATACATACATACATACATACATACATACATACATACATACATGCTGTTTCAAAACGATATCGAACAAACATATAGAAGTATTTGTTCAGATTCTACGTGACACATAAAGATAGTTTTTACCGCCAAAAGA
>CM060955.1:68926184-68962960 GCA_030765055.1 Mantis religiosa | reverse complement strand
CTCATCTCTCTCTCTCTTCTCTCTCTCTCTCTCTCTCTCTCGTCTCTCCTCTCTTCTCTCTCTCTCTCTCTCTCTCTCTCTCTCTCTGACTCTCTCTCTCTCTCTCTCTCTACTCCTTAAGGTATCACAATAATCTGTTTTGTGAAAAAAATATATTATGGAAGCAATTTGTATACAAATTTGTTTTTGTTTTCTTTGCTGCTCATGAAAATTGCCCCTGCTAGATTAAAACTTCCCCTTGTTACACGTGCCAAGTGTTCTTTCTTTTGCGCTCTTTTTTTAATAATATTTCTTTTCCCTTACTCCCTTCTCAACTTACTTCTCTCTAACGTGGAGGGCTGGATTTCATTTAACCCTGAGGAGATACTTCCAGATTTTTATTTTCGCTATGTTTTTCTTCATCTCGCTATACTTGCAAATTCTTTGCAGATTTTCGACGACTTCATCTTTGCATTCTTCGCCCTCGAGATGACTGTGAAGATGATAGCCATGGGAATTTATGGAAGGGCACCTACCTCGCGGACTCTTGGAATCGGCTGGACTTCTTTATCGTCAAAGCTGGGTAAGTTTAGTAACATATACCTAAGTTTTAGGGTGAGTGTACATAGTTTTGTATTGTAAAATTTCTGGGCTGCTTTGCCGTGGTCTGTGGGTTAAAACAGTTTCACCTCCCGTTTTGTCCTTTACTGGGGGAACATTTAAAAATTTTATATTCCTGTTGCTTCTCTACTTGAACTAAACCTATAATAAAACAGGTGGTAGTTATGTCGTGGCCGCGTGGCTGGAGATCATGTATGTTTATAACAGTGTTGAAAGTGTAGAAGTCTTAATGCAAGCAAGACAATAATTAACTCTTTCCCCTAATTCCGTTCACTCGGCCATGACTCTCTTTTTGCATACCTTAAGTCTATAGAGGAAAGGAGCCGGAATGCAAGATCTCTGAAGCTGTCCCCCGCAGGCAGGGATGGAACCTGAGGTGAAACTACTTTCATTTATCGCCCATGACGAAAGAGTCCGGAAATTTTCGAAGATATAATTTAACAAAGACTTACGATAGATTAAAGCTTCATCAAACAGCGAATTAGCAACATCTGTCAAGGTAATTAGGTACAACAACTTACAAATATTAAAGCACAAAAAGGAATAATAGAAACCTTGTATATCAAAATAGTGCAGGTTAGAATATTTATGAAGAACATTTGCTTAAGTTACAGGTACTTGATAGGTATCTGCAATATAAAAATTGAATTTTCTGGATAAGTGCGTATTTGATTGTTGTTTGATTTTAAGTAGCACTAGAAGAAATATATATCCAAATTGGGTTATCCAAAAAATATATCGAAAAACTTATTTAACCTAAAACATTATTAAAAATAATAAAAGGAAAATAAAATATTAAGTAAAGAAAGAGAATATAAAGAAATTAAATAATGGGAAAGAATCATAATAATGATAGGAAATTAGGTAAAAACTGGATGATAGGCGTGAAGAATACTGGGAGAAACGTACCACCTCAAGACAACACTTACATCACACTACAGAAACTTATAGTATGCTTATGCTCTCTAAACAGAGAATAGAATGCAAGGGCCTACACAACAAAGGAATAGACCGGCCGCTGGTGTCAACCTCCTTATGCCAAGCGAGGCACGAGTAGCCACGAAGGAAACGAAACGTGGGAAAATGCTGCTGAATATGGATCTGCAACAAATTGCTCAACTTAGACGCCGATGAATTGGTCAGACCCATCACCAAACTTTTAATAGAATAATGGAGTCTCAAGAGGTTTTCTTGGAGTGGAAGTTCAGCAAACTAACTCTACTTCACGTAAGATAACCCAAGGACGACAATACGGATCCATAATCTTGATATCACAGATGTAAACATTTGTCACCAGGATGCTGACAAGATGACTAACGGAAGTACCCGATGTAAACAGGCTGATTTCTTGTAAAAATAAGCACCATGAACCGGTTCCAAACACCAGCACTAGTGAACCAGCTCATTTAAGAGGCACATCGAACTGTGCACAGCACTAGTTAACAACACCAAAGCTTTCGATTCTGTGAAACACAAATATATCGTATAATCGTGACACAACAAGGAATACAGCTGAAATATATCAGAACATCAGGGCTAGAGCACGGCTTGGGTAAAGACCGAGACAGAAAGAAAGAACTTCAACCCGAGAAAGAAGCTCAGCAGGGAACTTCGATATAGCCAAAACTCTTCAGCAGCCGTTTGATGCACCAGCTCTGGAAACTGAAACACGAAATACCATATAAACATAAACGCCATCCAATTAACACACTTAAGGTTTGCAGACGTCATCTTTTTATGGCCAAATCCACAAAAAGCTGCAATATAAGCTTTAGGAGCTGAATAGAATAAGTGGGGTTAATCATTAACTTCAAGAATATCAAACAAGGTCTCAGTGCTAAGAAACAAATAAAGATCACAGTGCCAACCTGTAGCATATCAGCTGCTATGTCTACTTGGGATAAACAACAAATCCACAGTTCTGCAGAGATAAAATGATACATCAACACAACGTGGAAGAAATATTAGAGCCTGAATTTTATCCTGGAAGATAAGTTTCTCAAATTAAGTATAAGAAGACCCAATAGAAATCTGTGATTACCAATACTATTATATGGATGCCAAACCTGGTCTAACAAAAACGCAAAGAACCATACTCCAAATCTGCGAATTCAAAATGGCGAGGAAATACTTCACATAACAATGCGAGACAGAATGACAAATGAGGCCGTAAGAAAGAAGACAGGAATGGTTGATACTGCTGCACGGGCAGAGCAGCTGAAATAGAGTTGCCGAGGGCAAGTCTCTAGAATGCACCCCAACCAAAGAACCCAGAGAGCTACAATGTGCATCTAAGAACAGGAATATGAATGAATGGGATACCAGCGATGTGCAGTTGACTTCAGCCGAGCAGAAGGAACGCTATGGACAAGACAAGCTAAGCCAAAGAACAAAACGCTCTCAGAGAATACATCACTTCCTTCTTTGAAGCATAGGTGACGGTAATAGTGATAGTATTTATATTCAAAAGTACAATTCAATATTACAACTCAAGGAAAGCAGTGTTAATCCAATCTACAATAATCAATTTCTGAAGCAGAAGGAAACTAATGGCAATGAGTCGCAAAATCTATAACAGTTTGAGTTAGCAAATTCACAGATCTATCGTCTCAAGAATTTAGTAGATAATAAATTGGACGAAACTGTGTAAGTGTACAAGTTATCAAAAAGATATATTGCAAAGTACTAATAAACGAACACGCGAATCTTGGGAGATTTTGTCCTGATGAGCTCCCGGCAGAAACTCCTGCACAAATAGGAGACCTTGGTTTTAATGAATGCAGTGGTTATTTATTTATATCAAAGGAAAATAAGTATTAAATAGTAAATGTAGAAAGTAGAAAAATAAACGTATTTAGCTAAAAGGACAATTTGAACTGACAAACGAAGATTCCGGAATTCTCAATTAAACAAGAACAAAAGGATCCAGAACAAATAAAACCTGCAGGTAATAAGGTTAGATTACACAGGAACAAGCTTAATCATCCAGTCAGTAAAGTGGAAAGAAGGTCAAATCAAGTGAAACAAAATGTATGTGCTCATCGTTTTCCAAAATAGAGAAATCAATAAAAAGAGGGCCTACAATCTGACATTTGAATCAATAAAAGCTATCAAAAACCATCTCACTAGGAAAGAAACTAGAGTATCTAAAAAATGGACATCAAATAGAAAATTTATCTAAAGAACTTAGTTTCCAATGGTGTTCGTTCATTGTCTTTTTTGGTGCCAAAATGACGCAGGTCTGTTATTCAGCTGGAGAGAACATGTGGATTACAGGGTCGTTTCTCTGTCAGTGGGAAATCAGCTTGCGCTTGATCCGAACAAATGATTAAAGTAATTACATAGCCTTACATTCGATAAATTAGAAGAAACACTAATAATTATTATTTAAGCGTGGGATTTTGTGAACTCTGATACTAATGAAATGGGTGGCGCAAGGGAGTTTCTTTTTGACGCTACAGTTTAAAACAGTGTTTAGCGCAGGGTAAAGCAATGAGATTTCTCTCAGGGTATGCGTGGGTATATATGAGTAAGGATGGTTCTAATGACACTGGAATACTCGTTTCAAACTGGTTTAATGACTGCTTCTTTTGATCATAGCATCAAACTCGAAGTTGCCGACCAAGGGTTACCAATATCACTGTTTAGAGTTACTGTAGGTGAAGTACTTATTACTCGATAAAACTTAATTCGTTTTTCACGTACATATAACCCGAAAAACATTTTCTCTCGTCGCTTCTGGTCTGCCTTGCCCAAGACAGAACCAGATAACTTCCTTAATCGGCCCCAAGCCGCAGACTCCCTGTCGTCACACTATACACAGCTGTACGGGGGTATATAACTTTCACTTCTGGAAACCCTCTTTTCAGACAAAGATTCCCTTTGTGACTATTTTGTCCATTGTGATTATTAGTCTCGCTCATGCCATTATTAAGGGTCCGAAGAGTATCATTTTCAAAGTCAAGTGCTATTCATTCAGAATTCTTACTAAGAAAACCCTTTTTCTCCCGTGTCTTTTGTTAAACAACTCAACCAACTGCACCTGTTCGTGTAGTAACAAATATGCAATACTGCTTTGAAATAGATTACGATTCTTTACTCATTTCAATTCTTAATTTCGGTATCAACCCAAATTTATGTTAGAGAGTAAGGGAATACTTTATATATTGTGTGGAAAAAAGGACAAAAGGATAGGTAAAACGTAAATTACCATATCTCCGATTAACACATCCTGAGAAGAGAGCCTCTGTTCTGAGAAAACCTCCTGACGAGCTACCTGGCTTACTGAGGACTGACTCTTCCACCCAAACTCCTTCTAGAAAGCGAAGACCAGCATCCATCAACTATTGCGAAAATCTTTACATAGGAGGCTGTGGTGTAATGTATGGTAAAGGTGAAGCAGTGTTTCATTATTTGATGTAGTTTCAGAGAGAAAAGTTATTTGGAAGCCAGAATAGAATAAAACAATAAACAGTGTCAACAAATTGACACTCCGATTGTATGGAGAAGCTGGGGTTTGAGTATGGAGAATAGGGTCCCGGAGGTTACAAAAGCTGGGCACAAACCTGAAACATGAGAAGCAAACGCAATGAAGTCTAACAGCGGAAACTGCCCTACTATTCACCTCAACCGAGCAGGATAGCTCAGGCGGTTTCGTATGTGACCCACATTCGGGAGGCCCGGGTTCGATTCTAGTGACCGTCCTACCTGACCCATGGGCTTTGTCGGGGTGTGTGATGGGTGGGTTTGTTAGTTTATTAGGCAAATGTTAGGTACTCCAGCCCACGAATTTCCTGTTCCTCCATTTAACACCCCATTATCGTTTCATATCATCTTGGATCTGGTGGTCTCTTTTAGAGTAGAAGTATCGGCGGGTGTCGCTTGGCAGGATGATATGCTCTGAGTGAACACTTCCTTCTACTCCGGTGGGACGGACTCCAGTCTCCGAGCCGGCCTAGTAGGCCGATTCAGGAACGCGGCTGCCGGGATGTAGTTGTGCAAGCCTGCCTGGGATCTTTGTTGCTCTGTGGGGAGGAGGCTGCCTCCAGTCTTCGAAGCGGCCTCATGATTGTTTCGGGCACACGATGATGACGGGATGACGATTGTCCTAGACCACCGGCTAGTAAAATGTAGGGACCTCGCTCTCTGTACTGTAGTGTCTCCTTGACATCGGCCATCTTCTGTCTCCTCTTGCCTCATCCTTCTTCCCATGGGTGCCCCACTTGGGGGCATAGGTACTAAAAACCACTCTGGTTGAGGTGCCGAATCTCCTCTGAGCAAACCAATCCAGTTCACCTTATCGACCAGGAAAACCACCAAGTTCTCCAGGTCATAATGGCGATTGACAGAAATTTAACCCTAGACATTCCACATGCTATCCCGGAACTGCCTCTATGGATCATGAAACTAAACAGAAAGAAAAATAAGTATTTTAAATCAATCAAAACAAACTCTAATTTCCTTCCGTGACCACAGAGTCTTGACATGTTAGGGCAGACAAAGAAAATGGTTTTACTCTCAAACTTCACAAAGCTGTGTTACTTTTAAAATACCATATTCTGAAAAGTTGAACAAATATTCTGTTAAAACTTGCGATAAAGACGAAAAATGTTATAATGTGTAGATATTTAAATGTTTTTGGCTTATTTCTTACTAGACTGCAACTTCTAAGATAATGTCTTAATAGCTTTTGGCATTTTTTCGGATCTTCTTGCAAAGATCATTGTTTTCAAAATAAATAAGAGCTTTGTACCTGTCCTTATTTCTGCGGACGGTGATGTCCCTGATTATTTACTGTGTTGCACTTTCCAGTTTCCTTGCCATTTGACTGGAATGATGGACAGTTTACTCAACTTCGCATTCTACCATAACGTTTAGAAAAACTATTCAGCAGTTTCCTACTTTTTATAGCATTTGCAAATAAACCTTAGCTACTAAATGTGAGTCTCAGCAATATCTAGCTAGATTATGAACTGCAATATAATAATTATGTACCTAATAAGGTGACTCAGGGTAGCGCGTGTATAACATTTTGCATTTAGGACACGGGTTCGAAGCTCGCGGCCTACTTTTCTCATACATGGAATTTGGGAATTTGTTGATTTCCCAAGCAAATTCTGAATAGGTTATTTGTATGCCCAACTTCCCTGTCCCTCCAGTTCACTAAACTTAACCTCACCTTCATCCTTCTTGATGTTGGAGGGTTGTTAGTGTTGGTGGAGAACCTGGCTTCGCATTGCATAGCCTGGAGAAATGGTGCTCTGTGTAAATCCCTCCGGATATCTCAGGGCACCGGGGCCCCTGGTGGGATGTGTATGTTTGAACATTGGCAAGCCTTAGCTAAGAAAAGTAAATATTGTGACAAAATTATCGGAAGACACGACCAACTGACAGCTGAGTGGGAGACAGGAGGCATTCAGGCCACGCATACACATTTATCTCGTGTCACTAACTGAGGGGATGGTTAGGAAACTATCACGAGCACTGTACTGTCTCTTTTCCCCTCCCCCTGACGTCTGGAACAGTCGGGATGATGTTTCGAGCCGCGAAGGTTCCAGAAACAGCGATCTTCCTATATAAGGGCTGTAGTGGACGAGTCAGTTCAGTTCTTGGCGAGCAGCCGTGAAGAGCGCCGTCCTAGCGAACGGACTGAAAGACTGCGTACGTGTATCATAGGAGTTGTACGTAATTGTGAGGGTGGAGTGGTCCTGTGACAGACAAACTGGTGGATTTTAATTATGTGCGCTACGTAATTCTATGTAATCGGCAAGTGTTCCAACTGTAATTCGGTGGAAATAAATAACATTTTGAGTTTGTACAATTGGACTTTTAATTCTACAAACCCACAAGGTCACAATATGTTGTTTGCTAAAGGCATTTTAATGTCCAAAAGCATATCAGCGCTATTAGTGTGCTAGAATTTTCTCCTGCAAAAAGTTCTTTAACATGCCAGAAAATTTATTGATTTAAGGCTGTCGTATTTAAGCATACTTAAACAACTTCGATCTGGGCTGGGCTTGAACTCGTGGTCTTGTTATCAGTAGGCTAGGGCATAACCAAGGTAATCTGATAAATACCTCCAATTGATCCGACAATTTCTGAAGAAATAATCATTATTTGAAAATATAAATTATTGTTGAGATAATTTTTATCTTTGAATATATTATTTATAAAAATTAAAATTTCATTTTTAGAAAATTAGAAGTTATGTAAGAATTTGAGTACTTAGGGGTTAGGATGAGTAATATTGGAGAATGGGAAGCACACGGCAGGAAGATGGTTGCAGAACGAAAGGCTGCAATGGCAGGAATAAGAATATGTAGAATATGTAACGCGACACTTCATATGTAAAATAAATGATTAGAGAAAATGTATGAAACACTAGTACAGTCAAGGATGTTGTATACTGCAGAAATATGGGGAATGTCAAAAGTAGTAAATAAAATAGTTCACCTTTACAAGCAATTTGCCGAAGAAATGTTGAGATTGCCCAGAGCAGTGCAAGGCGAAGTAACCTTAGTGGAATTAGGTAAAACCAAAAGTAAAGGCATAATAATGGAAGGAGTCTTAAAATGTTTGTATATATATTTGATGAAAGATGATGAAATCAACAAAATAAAATAGCAAGTGGGAAAAGCTGGTGGGCTGAGGCGAAAAAAAATGTGGAAGCAATAGGTATGGGTGATTTGTGGAGACTAGAAAATAGGAATTCAGAAGGTTTTTTGGGGAGGGAGAATAGTCAGAAACAGAGTGGAGGATATAGAACGACAGGAAATATGGGGAGGGCTAGAAAACAGCAGATCGTTGAAATTTTATAAGTTAATAATGAGAGAATGGGAAGGAGAAATATATATGGACCAATGTAACGAACAGGAAAGGGAAGGAATGGCTAGGATGAAAACAACATCAATGTTTTTAAGGAGACTAAAAAGTAGCAGGATAGAAATATGTGAATTATGTGCAGAAATAGAACGTGCCGTTCATATTTTGATAGAATATAAAGAGCTGGCAGCATGGAGGCAGTAAGTATGGGAGAAGAAATGGAAAAAGATGCATAGTGAGCTGATTGCCATAAAATGGTTATGCGGAAAAATGAAAATAGAAATATAGGAAACATATTTTAGAAATCTAAAGAGAAATGGATGAGAAAAGTAAAGATTGGGAAATAAAATATGATGGAATAAGAGGAAACAACAAGTTAGAGAAAAGGATAGAAGGTTATCTGTGCTACTCAGCAAGGCTAAAATGCCTGGGAGCCAAGCAGACTGAGCTAGCAAGGTTAATAATTTTGTAAGATCCAGACTCGAATGTGTTTCACTAGTATGGCGTCCTTATACCACCAAATTTATTAAACTTGTCAAAATTATTTAGTACAAATTTCTAAGGTATGTATTCTTCAAAACTTTTTATTATTTCCCTACGTTCATATCATATAATTCATTGCTTCAATTATTCGACTTTAGAAGTCTATCACATAGGAGAAATTGTCAGTTATTGCTTTTCCTTTACAAATGACTTCATAATATGATTGATGTTCCTAACATAAAACAATTAATACGTTTCTACGTTTCAAATGTTACACCTAATAACTTTCATAATATTTTTCTTCCTCAGAAGGTTGATACTGATTCTTATAAATATTCACCTATGCATAGAATGCAATCGTTATACGATAAATTACATCCCTTAAACGTTGATATATTTAGAATGAAAATCAGAAACGTTGCTTTATTCTATGATTATTTATTAGCAAAATTAGAATGATTGACTTGCTGTACATGTGAACCAATGTTAACAACTTGTTTTTGTTTTGTTATCATTTATTCTGTAATTAATTTTGTGTTTTTCTTTGATACATTTTGTTCATATTGTAACTTCATAGTGAACATTGTAATTGGGGAAACCCGTAGTGTTCACATTCAATAAATAAATAAATAAATAAGGGAAACGGCACCATAATTTATATGTACAACTAGATTAAAGAATATGTACGTGTTGTATATAATAATATTGTAAATAATAACAAGTTGTATAAATAAATTCAATTTAATTCAACCAACTGATCCTACAGACTGACATTGGGAAGTGAATATATCAAAACTATAGAGACCTGGTCCTGTGCTGTCGTATTTCCTATTCGGTGGTCCTTTGTCTCCTCTCGCTGTACCCCTCCCTTCGGGGGGCACATGATCTTCAATCGGTTGAGGTAGTAAATCTCACCTGTAAATTTTGTCAACTCATACCTCACTTACATCATATATCCTTAAATGGAACTAAATTTTTAATTATTTATAATTCAGTATTTTGTTAGTCTTCTGATAATTTTTATGCATAGCCCTTTAAATCATTTATTAACTTTAAGCTGCAGATTTTCGTTATTAATTAGTGAATAAGCACTCAAAAAGCCAAAATATTTAAACACTGTATGTGTTTCAAATACATGAAAGCTTACAGTTACTTATGATCTCCTTAAAAGTGAATATGATAACCCACATACATATAACTGTACTTTCAATTAGTGTGTCTTCTGCAGGGAAAACAATCTAAAATTCTGCTTCAAATTTAAGAAAAGGACATGACACCTGATTCATTAGGAGTGAGGTGGCGCCGCAATAATGTGGTGACTCGCGTGCCGGGTTCCACCCCCGTCGTTCGCACTGACTTCTGTGTTTTATGGTTTGTCCTGGTCACTTAGGCGAGTGCTGTGCTGCTTAATTTCACACTACGAGTTATTTTTCATTATTTCCATTTATTTTACTTCCTTCTATTCCATTTCCCTCTATTCCATTTCCCTCTGTACCATTTCCTTACCGTCTTTGAGGTTTGTGATACACGGCTGTGCTGGACAGATGGTGCGGAAGCTTGTACATCGGCGCTGTGTGGGGTTGTGTTGTCGCTATCCTTATGTGGGAAGGATGCTTGTTGACATCAAATCCGAAATGTTGGTAGCTACGTATCGGATCTTGGCGCCGAGATTAAGAATTCTCAGCACTTGTAAGCAACTTCTGCGCGTCTTTGTGGCCTGTTTCTAGCTCCTGCAGTTCCTTTTCTGCTAGGTATCAGCCGTAATAGGTCTGTGTATAGATCGCAGGGCGCGAGATGCCTCCCAATCGTTGTCTACCCTTTACGTTTATACTTTAAGTTCCGGGATGCTACAATGTTCTCGTGTCATTTCCATCGTGTTATGAATAGATTTTTTAGAAAGTTTCAACACAGGTGTGCTTTTGACGCTAACAGTGAAAACTGTATGAAGAGTTTCATAAAGCTGTTTATCATGTAAAGTGATTATTTTCTTGTTGCAAACTTTCAACAAGTTTGAACTTTAATCTTTCCTTACACCTTGCTCAGCGCTCATTTTCTGGTTTGAAGGTCTGGTAATACAAACTTGGAAAGCAATAACTCGATACGATAAGGAAAGACAGGTGCAAACCTACAACGAAAGAATAATCAGATAGCAAATTGTATCCATTTTATTCCATATATTTGAACCCTGAATCTTCGACTTTTGGCCCGCAATTCTAACTTTATATGAACCACCATATCAACTAAATTCTCCTGCTTGGGTGTATATTCCCCGGTACACCACAAGAAGTCCTCGAATTCATTTTCAGAGACAACGAATGGCCTATGACCAGATATAAGGAGGGACTTGATACCCCAACCTTCAGGAGAATTTTTCTGCTCGTATGTACTTCAAGTCCTGGCTTTCATAGATAACCAGTATAAGGTCAATCGCAGTTGCTCAATTGTTCTTTCACACCTGAGACGTGTAGCCTAAGTTGACAAGATAACAGACTAAAAAATCAAACGCTCTACCCGAGGTACTCGTAATTATTATTTAATCCCTGAATTGGGTGTTGCTGCTAGCACGGTAGTATCTATCACAAGGCATTTTCAGGCTTAAGTTAAATTTCTGAGTTATGTTCTACGTATTTGCAAGGATACTATGTACAAATATCATGCCATAGGTCGTCTTGATTATGCCTTTTTATATAAATGAATGTGATTTCCTTTAACAATGGATCATTTACATTTTTCTCAGAGTTCAATCTCAGTGCTTATTCGTAACGTACGGTTTATAATAATACGTCATTAGCACGACTTATTGTTACAGCCCAGTTAACTCACCTTAACAAAGTCATACCTGTCACCAAAATTTTCTTGTGGCATAAAATGTAACAAAAATGTTGAACACCTTAAATATAATAAAAATAAATAAGATTTTAAGGTTATTAATTTGTCATACGTGCGGTGTTTTGTTGGAGGCATATGGGCAGGTCGTAGCCGGCTTTCCCTACAGATAAACTTCGGTTCTTAGATCGTGTGTAAAATCTGACCTCGCAGAAGATAACTATTTCTAGTTATTTTGTTTGCTAGTGACGCTAGCAATTTCCAGGATCATATCAGTGAGGTTGGTACGCTGGACCTGTCAGCTTTAAGCTTCTAAAAATTGTCGGTCTGGGCTGGATTTGAATCTGAAGGCTTGGAATTAGTAAGTCATCGCTTAACAATGCAGAGCCAACCAGACCGACTTATAAAAGATGCTGGAAATGCATCCAATTATGCTCTTGGCCTAACAGCACACCGAACTCTCCCTTTCCTGCCATAATTAGGGACTTTATAACGGGAAGTCTTACTATGTGGATTTTCAGAACGCCATTACCACTGTTGTAAATGTTAACATAGCCATTTAGGTGGACTTACTCTCATTGAAAAATAACAGCAGTTCAGGTCGATTAAACCTTCATTCACTGGCGAAAGAAATCTTTCACAATAAATTCATGATACTGGGCAACCTTGTTTTTAACAATGGGCACATGCAAGGTTGTTTAAGTGACTGTTACTATTTGTACGGACCTCACTCAAACCCCCATCTGTTCTGCTAATTCTGGAAGTGATTTTGTTGGAGTTCGTTCAAGAACAGCGCCATTACTCTCTAATTTTTTCTTTATAAAATCTGCACATTTACACTGATATTATTTTGCTGAAACAGTAGAAAAATATGTATTTCAAACTTGTAAACTGAATTTCTGGAAGGAAGCTCTTCATCAGGGAAGTTCAGAATATACTGTATACCAACACAGTGTATTGATTAATATTTTAAATAATATTTACACATAAAAGAGCGTTACTGAAGAGTCCCTGACCTGCTAGCCTTAGAAAAACAATGAAACACAGAGAACATACTGTCGCTAAACAAAATGACTTCAAGGCAGCAGTTGTGTGAGCTGCCACTAGTAGCCAGGGGGAAGCAAAACATGACGTGAGTGGAAAAAAGCTTTTTAACGCCCTGTATCAAAATGGAGACAACCGTATTACACAAGCTGAAAAACGTAATTAAATCCAATTGATCATATGATTTCTAATGGACGCTCCATTGTGTAGTAGACATTTTCATATGTTTGTGGGCTAGTGATGATGTTCTCGTAGATTTACTCGAACTATGAGATTTTATTTCAGGGTGCGGACGCAAATGAGAGGTGATTGTGGAATAAAATAAATTCTCAATACTTTTCTTTTTAAATTGTAAATTTAATTGTGATAAACCTTTTTAAATAGTCTTTTAAACACTGAAAAATAATCACATTTGTTAATGTCGATATTACATAATTTTTAAAATAATTATGTTGCTTTCCCAACATTTTATGCACTGCGTCCTTTCTGCAGACTTACAGATACTAACACAGACGTCCGCTCCCTATAACGGCTAAACGCAAAAGAAAGAAGCTTTATCCAATCTTAATTTATTAGTTCTTCCTTTGCTATGGAAGTCAACATTTTATCATTGGTCACGTCACCACAAATTATAATAATGTTCGTTGTTAGTTTCGATAATATTTATATAAATTTCCTTTTAAAATACAACTCAACAATATTTAACACTAAAAATAATATATTTTGTCAATTTAAATTGATTTTGTGGCTGTCAAAATCGTGATTAATATTTAATTTTCTTTTTCTATAACTATAAAATTACTTTTGCACTTTCATTTGTTATCTCAAACTTGCTTTATTCCCCGCCTTTAACTCCAATGATCATTTCGGCGGCCGTTCCCTTTTGGAAAATATCGAAGGCGTTAACTCGTAAACGTTGGGGTTTAATCATTAGATCACGCACACATTCACACTCTCATTCAGACTTCCAGACTCTGGGAAGATGAGTTATCTTGGTCGGAGAAAAATCCCCACCCTCACCGCCGGGAATCAAACCCGGGACCCCTAGCACGGTAAGTAGGTGCTCTACCGAGTGAGCTATCGGGCCAGCCTCTTAAACTTGGTCTTCCCTCCAATATAATTAAGATCAATCTTAAATAAAACTGAACATAAAATAACTCACTGCATATCGACCTTACTACATGAAGAACGCTGTACCCCATCCCTCCTCTAATTGAGGCTTAGAAAAGAGTAAATAAAATATAATCTGAATAGGCCTTGTAAACTATACCGGGGCATATATTCAAATTTTCTATGTATTTCCAAAATACACATAATAAACATGAATATATAATATACCTTTTTTCAGATTAATTACAGAAACAAAACTGAAAGAAAAAAATAGCAAAACAAAACAAAAATATCTAGTATCTAAGAAATTCTATCTACTCAGAAAAACTAAAATAATATTAAATACTATACTGGTATCCAGCAAAAAATTTAGAAAAATTCTTAACTAAAATAAAAAAATAACTATTTCTAAACATTTCTACTTTAAAACCAAAAACAAAAGAAAAATATTTAACTATATCCTAACAAAATATTTATCTACTCAGAATAACTAAAATAATATTAAGTAATATACTGGGATCCGGCAAAAAATTTAGAACTGGAAAAACGAACAGCTGAAGTTCTTAACTAAAATAAACAAAAATAACTATTTCTAAACATTTCTACTTTAAAACCAAAAATAGGAGAAAAATATTTAACTATATCCTAACAAAATCTAACATACATTAAATACCAAAATTCTACAAAACATCTTTACCTACTTAGTTAATTACTAACTCAAGACAACAAAGTAATATATGATTAAAAGGAAAACTATATCACTGGTATCCAGCGATACAATAACTGGCGATATTTTCCAGCTATTCTAACACTTTCTTTCATTTTTTATTTTACATTTAAAATACTGATAACCTGCATTTTGTTCTTTTATGAATATTTATTCAAATAAGTTTATTTAAATACTTTTAAATTTAAAGCAAATAATTCATTAAATTATTCGATTTTATGAATATTTATATGATCATTCTTTTTAAAATATTTCCAAAATGAAAAAGTATATTATTAATCTAATTTATTTTATATACCTTTTTATTGTCATATAAAATAATATATTCTACTTATTATTATTTTAGCCATTAATTCAAGAAAAAAGTTTTATTTGAATTATATGCCTTTACCTATATAAGTAAATATAAGATAACTCCGAAAGAGTACTCCGAAAGTGTGAACAGCCACCAATTTCACACTTTAGTAATCAGCAAGAAAAGTAAAGTAAGGAATACGTTGTAGTAATGAAGCAGCAGCGCAGCATAAAAGCACTTGCATAATAATATTCTTCCTTTCTGTGTTATTTTGCATGTTCAGAGCTTAAGGCAAATCATAGTTTTATAGTTTTGTAAAAAAAAATTTCTCCTTTCTGAAATTAATTTTAATCAAACTACGAAAGAAGTCACAAATAATAATTGTGCTTTTGGGCCACTTCTCCATTAGCACTTTATTGAAACTTAAGAGAGAAAATAGTAAGTTAAATCATAACCCAGAAAAGAGTAAATTAAAGCACAAAGCTAATAAATATGTATATAATTTAAACCATTCACGGTATATACAGTATTCATTTCCCCAATAAGATTGATGAGATTCTGTATTAATACGCGTGTCATTGGAAATGTATTTCAGCTGTTGCATTTGTTCACAGTGCAGTAAATCTGCATATAGATTAACAAACGCGAAAACCTTGTATTAATTGTCGCATATGCTTTTGACTTCCTGTTTGCCAGGAATATTCATTATAAATTTTAATTTTCGTATTCAAATTGCGTTAAAATGAGAAGCAAATGTGATTCGTGTTCTAGGTTGATTAGAGGAAACCATTATAATGTAAACTTTATTTACAGTGTGCTAAGCTAGTGCATGTGATAGTGCATTTACAATTAATGTCTACACATAAGTAATGTCTAAAACATTATTCTGATGACATTTTTTATGTTTTAATGTTTGTTTTAGTGCCTTGGAGTATTGTCTCAACATGGAAAACATCAATTTCTCCGCCATTAGAACGATCAGGGTTCTCCGACCGCTGAGGGCCATTAACAGGATACCTAGTGAGTAACCCACTTCATGCTTTTACTTTATATATCAGGCAAAAATCGGCTCTGCAGTTCCTTAAAGGATGACGCTACTTCCAGCTGCTATTGTAAAGTTTTCATCACTTCCCTTTGTTAGGAAAAATCTGTGCACACCTCAAAATCACATGTTAAGAAACGTGTGTAACAATGTGCTATAACTTTGTCAAGCTACGCCAAGGGACCAAACTGGAAACGCAAACAGTGACTTCAGTTTGTTAAAGAGGACTAAAACATTCAAATTGAGCTTTTAATTGAATCGTTTATTTCAGAAACCACCTAAGAGATAAAATATCAATAAAATGCGTTTTTGGTGGTACTGAACAATTTAAAGGTAAATACATCTTTTAGTGCAGAAATAACCTATGTTTTATATCAGCAATGCTATTTTCAGCCTTGAAAATAATCCGTTTATTTCAGAAAGAACCCAAGCGCCGTCGCATAGGTTCTTTCTGCGGTAAATTTCACTCGTGACGGTTGGCAGCCTTGATGACATGTGTTTTGTGACTCGCTGTGACAATAACTGACAACTACCCTTACGTGGCCACTCATTTTCACCATGCGGCAGAGATTTTGGAAGCAAAAAGCTTCTCTTGAGAAAGATGGACAGGAGTTATAGTCCTGATTAATATGCAGAGCTCATGCTAAAAGCTAGAAAGTCTGGCCGATTTACTATATATCACCTTACATCAGACCATGTTCTCACTTTCAAAAAGTGGTGGCGCAAATCATATAAGAAAATGCCAAATTCGGACGAAACATCAGGTAGGAAAATACCCAAAGTAATTAAGCAGCCATTCAAAATGTCCAAGTACAAGCAGTTTCACTACAAGGATACTCCGGAAAAAGTGGTCGCAAGCAAACTCATTGGAGAAATAACATCTACCTTCACATTGCTAAAAACTGCCAGCCTTCCGGAACTACCAACAGAGAAAGCTTATCCTTTGGGGAATGTTTTTTACTTTTATTTTACCAAGGCTATTTGAAGCGTTTATATTTTACTTTTAGATAAAAAAAAGTTGTAGGCTATAACAAATTTTAAAATTTATCGGGTTTTGCACAGTGAGATTTTTGGTTTTAAGTCCCAATCAACAAAAAAGATAGACAATATAAAAACGTTGATGGAATATACTGTCGACTGTCGGATATGAAGCCTTCTATGACACTATGATTCAATGGACAACTGACGAGGAGTTGCCAGAAGACTTGCCAGAATCTGAATAAGTGAATAAGGCCAGATCTTTGTACTTAGACATACTGTAGCATGTAGTCTACTTATATTTTTCGATTTAGGTCTAATAACAACACACTTTTTTGTACTTAAGTGTGTCTGTTACTTACCTTTTATACCAAAACAGCTAAAAAGTAATCGTTTGACTTAATTTCAATAATAATTTTTAAAAAATCACTTTGCATACAGTCATTTATTACAGAAACCACCTAAGTGCAATTTTTTCAAAAATTTACACTCAAAAACTTAAAGGAAGAAATAATAAAATAAAAATACATTATTTCAATAGCATGTTTTTGATTTGGTAAAAAATATTTGAAGGAGACTAAACCTATACTTAAGCTGCAAAACAGTTTTTTTTTAGTTCTCCGAAAGCTGAAAAATGCGCACTTAGGTGGTTTCTGAAATAAACGATTCAAGTACCTCTTTAACTGCTGTGATACTAAGCTTTTGCCATTCTAAATTGGGTGTGAAAGACCATTACGTTGTGCTCAAGGCCTCTTTATTTGACACTTTCTATGTTTATTGAAAACAGATTTTGTGACCTTCTCTGATAATATACCAGGTGAGTCAGTTACCCCTTATTCTCGATTTTTATGCAATCCGCATTTTATATTCCAACGTGAAAAAATTGACCCCATTGCTAGGTTCCACACGCGTATTTAACATGGATGTTAAACACTTAATGAAATTAGTTCCAATATAGATGTTATCGCATCATCTGTAGTATCAGAGAGCTTACGTTTGCACTTCTGCAAATGTTCAGTGGAACCAGAGAATACTACGAGGCATGTCTGTAAAATAAGGTCTCCAAGGCGCTGGAGCCATGAGGAACGCTACTACGCGAGATCCGGCAACACTGGCGTGTAGCTTGGTTTCATCCCTTCAAATCCCCACCACAACGAACCCGTTGCAACCATTAGTCTTGGCTGGGCAGCGGTTTGCGATGGAGCTTCCTATCACTTCCGCCGCCAAGTGAGAGTTGCGTGCAGTGATCCGTTTTTTTTTTTTTTTTTTCTTCTTTTTAGTGTCAATGGCACATCCCTCACTGAAATTCATCGTCAGTTATGCGAAGTCTATGGGCCATAGTGTATGGGTCAGAGAGTTCAAAGACGGACGAACAGACGTCAATGACAAACAGCGTTCTGGTCGACCTTCGGTTTCAGCCGAAACAATTGCAAAAGTGGAGCAAGAATTGCTTAAAGATCGGCGTGTGACAGTTCGCGAGCTGTGCGAACTTATCCTTGAAGTCAGTAAGACTAAGATTGACAAGATTTTGACCGAACATTTGCATTATCGCAAGGTGTGTGCGAGGTGGGTGACCAAAATGCTCACGGCAACGTGTTGAAGCGGCCCACCAATTCCTGGAGCGCTATGCGGAACAGGGCGAGGAATTGTTGGATTCAATTGTCACTGGCGATGAAACCTGTGTGCACTACACAAGCAGAAACTAAAGAACGTTCTAGTTAGTGGCGGTATTCGAATTCGTTGAAGCCGAGAAAGTTCAAACAAACATTTTCTACCGGCAAAGTGATGCCCAGTGTGTTCTGGGATAGAAAAGGTGTATTGTTGTGCGAGTTTATGCCTACCAGCACAATAACAAACGTCGCTAGCTGCTGTGATACTTTTAAAAAACTGTGACGTACCATTCAAAATCGAAGGAAGGGAATGCTGACGAAGGGAGTGATTTTTCATAACGACAACGCTCGTCCCCATAGTGCACATGCAACGGCTGATCTCCTGGCCCAGTTCGGATGGAACATCCTCAGTTCAGACTTAGCACCTAGTGATTATCATCTGTTTCCTGAGTTGAAGTCACACCTGGGTGGAACACATTTCCAGACCGACGATGATTTGAAAAACGAGGTTGAGCGCTACCTGCGCAACTTGGCGGGAGAGTGCTATGACAAGGGTATACAAAAACTGCCACAGCTCATGCAAAAGTACATCGATAGCAATGGTGATTACGTTGAAAAATAGCTGTAAGTTCCGCCTTGCCATCAATGTAACATTCATTGAGAATAAACATGTTTTTTATACTAAATAAAATTGGAGACCTTATTTTACGGACACTCCTCGATGTAAACGGAATAGTGACTGACACGTTACTAGGTAGCTCAGAACTAGCGCAGAGCTACAATCTCATTTGTCTGCTGCGACGGTGGTTCGGATCCTCTTCATAGCTATACTACACTATTACCGTGTAATATTCACAATTTGTAATTATTATCCTAAAAACTTATTATTTTTATTTTTAATTGTTTTATTTATGTTTTATGTAATTGTTTGATGTTTCTTTATTGTTGAACTGCAAGTAGGTAGTTGTTTAAACACACATGTAGGTAGTTGCAGTTGAAATAAGGATCATTTATACACATTTGAACACAGAAAACATGGAAATTACAGTATCAGAGTTTAACATGGAAGTTAAAGACAATTTTGCAGACATAGAATCATTGTGCTATTAAAAATGTCGTTTCAAATTGGTATGTTTTGTGGCACTGGAATTACTCTTTTTCTGTTCCTGGAACACGACTCCTCTAACGAAGCAAGTGCTCGAACTGGTGACCTTCTTGGGTAATGCACGCCCTCAGGGACCTTATAATCAAATTATTGTAAATTCGGTTTTTAAGTTTTGATAAACATAAAAAAGAGTATTTACAATGCTGAAACTCGAACCTGTGCCATTGCATGTTATGGCAAATCAGACGTCAAAATTCCATTAAGCTATTTCAAGACTTGCCTGAAAGCACGTTCTGGGTAGTACGATTTGAATGCCAGGCGTTATACCTTTGCCACCTCGCGAGTTCTCGTGCTTGATTTAGCCTTTTAAGACACGTTTAATAACTTTCTGGGTGTTTTAATATTATTACATAAATTCAAAAAGCTCTTATGCATGTTAATTGAGATGCACGAGATTTAGTTTTCGCAGAAATGTTAATAAACCGTTGTTTAATAATATGTCCATTTTGACTGTACGTGTCCAAGTTGGATGAGGTGTGTCTAATTTTTTCCTAATTTTTTGGCAGCCAACCAACAAGAATCCACCATTTTATTTTTAGCTGACGTTAGTATACTCATACGATAGGTCCACTTTTTCTGAGGCGTTTACTGAATTATTATGCCAAGTTTACTCTAATATAAAGTTTGTAAAATCGGCTGGAAACCGGAATTCGCTGACAGTAAAGGAGTCGTATGTTTTTGAGGTGTACTTTAGCGAGCAGTGTGTTTTGTCCCTTAAACCGCTATTCCTCTGAATTTTGCGCATTCCTCTTTCTAAAAACATCAATTAATACAGTTTATTAAGCGCAAAACTGGACTAAGACTCAAATCCGTTTGTTGGGTGGCCTACCTTCCAAAAAATAAGGTGCGGCTGACTCACCTGGTATATAGCTTATTCATTATTTAGGACACTTAAACAGTACCAAAGCCAATTAAATCGCTTCAAATTTTAAATCCACACAGGTTTTGCTAAAGCTGTTAATATCTAAATGTGATCTGCTGAAAGGTATGAATAAGTTGAGTGCCATATCCAAAGAGAGAGCTCAGTATCCAAATGGCAATTGTAATAATTTTTTGTAAATTACCATAGTTTCCTTCTAACTACTTCCACTTTAAATGATGAATGCAAAGCATTGCTTTATGCTCATCTAGCCCAAATTTAATTTTAAAAAATGTGATATTCGTTATACTTACGATGTTGCTTTTCCTAATCAAAACTGCAGTTTGATTTCAAACTTATTTACTTAACCAGACGAGTGTCTGTTCGTTTGTAGTCAGTAAGTAAATTTATCTTGTGGTGGACTACATCTCCAAATACGTCGCATTAATGAAAACGAAGCAAATAAGCTGAAACAAATATGCTTTTCATTTGTTTAGGTAGTCTCTGAATAGTAATTGAGGCTTAGAAGCAATAGAAGCTAAATGCACAGTGAAACTAAGTAATCAAATCCTTCATACATTACATTTAGTGTGTAATAAGTCATTAAGTTTTCTCTACATCCAAAGGATGATGCATCAATCACTTATCTTTGAAAATTGGAACGATAAAGCTATCTATTATTAACAGGATTTTCCTCAATGACAAGATACGTACGTATTTTTCAAAATACATTAGCCCATGCCTGAAGTAATACTATAGCAGTCTCTAAATGAATAATTTTTCCTCCTTAGGGAAAATATTTCAATTCACTGCACTCAGAGCTTATTTTGAATCAAAATTGAAACCACTTTTGATTTCCTTTGTTTAGTGACGGAATGTACGTAGAAGTTTTAAGAACTTGTTTATCATCTCAACGTTTGCTTTCTCATTCTGTTCTTCAGAAGCAATATGAACTATAAATTAGAAAGTAACTTGCAAAATAGCTTTACATAATTAAAAATTTCTATTCCATTTTCAGTATAATGATAAATGAGCACATTCGGCTTTCAGTGCACGTAAATCCTGCATAGAAATGGGTGTAACTTAGGAATAAAATTATTATCTAAAGGAAACGAATGGCAGTACCTTTATGTTAAATAGTAGGTAGGTTCCAGCAGAGAGATCTTATGTCACACCTTTGTTATTTCCTCTAATCTGTTCACTAGTTGCAACAAGGCATTTGAGTTTTCTCTAGTATGATATAGTAAGTCATTGCCAGACATCGGAGCCCGTACACCTTTAAAAGGATATGAAGTTTATGAGTCTCGCAGTATATAACTGCTGACGTCAGTCCCGGGGACAACACGTAGGGATAGTTCGGTTCGCAACGCGTAACTTTAGTTTCATTACAACTACTGCTCGCCAAGCAGCTAGATCTGTCCACCAGGGAGTGCAAGATGTTGGACATATTGTGTTAAGAGCATTACTTTCACGAAAATTATTGGACAATTACCATTTTATAAACCAAAAGTTTTGGGTATTACCAACAAATATTTAACAGCTTGAAGAATGCACTTTCGAGCTGTCTAAAAGCAGTTGATGAGGTGTCTGCAAAAATTAACAATATAGAGAATGCACCACCTACAAAGCGAACAAAAAATGAAGTGTCCAGTATTCAACACAAAAATACTGGATTTTCACTGATGCGTAATATAAGAAATAAACTAAGTCTCGGACAAACATATGAAAATGATTTGTACTACTCATATGCACCATTAATGCCATGTGACATTGAGTGATCTTTCTCCCAATATTTTTATATTGGTTCAGTGAAAGGCACAGAAAATTCACATTCGACAATTTACGAATGAACATGGCTGTTCACTGTAATTTCCGCTACGAAAGCAATGAGGACAATGTTATATTATTGTAACGGAGGTTACATTTTGTAGTCGCACCGGAGTGTACACACACAGCGCTTCGGTATACTTGTTGACACAGACGTGTGTTGACGTCGCGCTTGACCTTGTGTAGTACCTGTGCGCGTACATTGATTGCTAAGGTGTACGGGATCCGATGTTTGGTCATTACGTTATAGCGAGTACCTATTTACTTCATTCGTTATTCATTAGTAGATACTGAAGTAAACTAGAACGCGAGTATACATGTTGTCTGGTTGGTCATCACTGCTAGATATTCCGATGTTCGATCGATGATCAATAAATTGCTATTTCATATCTACAGGTATGCGGATCCTGGTGATGTTGCTGCTGGATACCCTGCCCATGTTAGGCAACGTCCTGCTCCTCTGCTTCTTCGTCTTCTTCATCTTCGGCATCGTGGGCGTCCAGCTCTGGGAGGGCATCCTTCGTCAACGATGTTACCTCAAGCAGCTTCCGAACATCAGTTACCCCAGGTAAACCAACATTGCCCTTTAGAGCACACCCCTCGTTAACACTTAAGTCGTTCAAACAGCATGGTAATGAATCAACTAATGACAAACTCTTGTTTTGTTAATCCAACTGATAAATGTATCTTTGCCTGAAAATTAACAAACGCCAGAAATTAGCTGAAACGTCTATTAATCCAAAACTAACTGAGAAGAGAGGATCCATCGTCTTACCAGATTTCCACTTCATTGTACAAGGAATTTTTCAGTGCATCTTGGAAGAAAACATCATGCTGATAACTTGAAGTATTTGATCAGAAAGCTGAGATATTTTGGATCACATAAAACAAATAGAAATCGGAGATTAGCACAAAAATTCCATGAGATATCATTAAAAACTTTCACTTTTCAAATTAGAGCCGCGTTATGAAATACAAGGCATTGTTTGGAATAAAGAAATGATATCACACATGTTTCAGAAATAAAATATATTTCCATCCATTCTAAACTGAAAACGATGTACTGTTCCTTATAGTCGTCTCTCAGACGATATTGGCCATTGTCTAGCATTGACTGGTATTTCAGCATCTCGCTGGACTACGCAAGTAGGTACCCCCTGAGTGGATTAAATGAGATGAAAGCATTTCATTGCAAATATACCTTTTCAGCAATTTAGAAACACAAGTCCACAAAATACTGAAACTCGATTGCTAGATTACCAATGACTAAGTAGTACTAAACAAACTGTATAGATGGAAATAATGTCATCAAAATTTATTGAAAGACCTAATTTTAAATAGGATATTTAATGAAGGTGATTTCCTTCATTCATAAAGCCTTACTTGCAACATAATATAATTTAAAATAATGGTATATTATTTGGAAGAACAAGAGAAATTCTGCTCACTCAGTTGAGAAGACATAGTTAATATTTGAAAGACTACATCGCTCTTCGTTCCCCCAAGTTCGCTTTCCAAGAAAAGATTCGCCCTCCCTAAGCAACTTCAAGAGTTGCTGAGCTCACCTTAAACTGACTGTCGACTACAGAATAATCCTCGCAATACACCTGGCAATTAAGAGTTAAATGTTGCTCAACTAATGAGGTCATGATACTTGACTCTTTTCTTCCTTCACAGTAACACTACAGCACTTTCTCTTTGTGCTTCTCGATGTATATTTTTAATATTTCTCTCATTTTCAATGTGGCATGAATTTCAATTTTTTATCATCACTGCTTAATATTACTCGTATTTTTCTCCTTCACCTTCATTCATGGTTATCATTTAAAGACAGTTTTACAATCACTGAGTTATTAACTTTGTTGGGTACTTCATAATCAAGTTTCTGAAAATAAAGCTTTGACTAACTCAAGTTCTAAACAAAAAGCAAGGAATATAAAAGCATTTTCTACAAATTACCCATCGGTTGATTACAAAATAAACCTAGAGAGATGTGAAGCAAGACTTAATTAGATAATGCTAACTAAATATATAAAAATAATTCCAGCTTTGTATTTCTACGTACATAGTTTTAAAAACAACAATTGTTTCTTGAAATTGCAACAGGATTGTTGGGCACACTTCAAAATATTACATTTTAGGTGTTAATGCTTTTTTTCTTGTGTATGGTTAGATAATTATTATAAATAATGTAGAATAAACTAAGAGAATCCTATTTATATGGATAAACATTTTGTGTTTTCTTTAAATTCGAATATGATTATTTCAAATTTTGCTTAGATTAAGGTAGTTATAAGAAATAATGGAGATTCATGAAGCTGTGTTTCAAAAGTTTCAAAACTTTAGAAAGACGTTTTGCTGAGCGTAATATAAAGCTTGTTTTTTGCACTTTTCTAATGCTCTAGTTTGATTATGTTTTAGGTGCTCAATACCTCAATTTTAATTTGTAACTGTCTAAAGAATCTACTGAATATGTTATGGTTGTAAGCTAAGTAACAGCATATTAATGATAACCAACGTTATTTAGAAATATGTACGTGCTGGATATTCGAATAAATAAAAGTGTGGTTTGTCTCCTATTTTCAAAACGAGTGGCTTCATCTAACAACTCAGTTTCCAGGGCAGTGATTGTAAAACTTTGCAAGAGAGTTTAAGAAAAAAAAGTCATCCATCATCAGCTTTTTTTATTTGATCTCTTTTTACTAACGTAGCTTGAAATTTTTGCAGTTCTGCAATGTAACACGCCTGCATGCTTCTTTTGTCTCATTACTGCATCCGAGCACAATAGGAAGACGTGGAAAACTAAACCCCATTTTTCTCGGTTCTCAGGGAGAGTGAGGATATAGGACAAACGAAACCAGTGAACGTGAACGAAATGCCACTAACCCTTTTTCTAACACAACACAATACACCATCATTGTCTTCTTTCCTACTTTTTTTTCTTTCTTCTAACTGACTCGGCCCTCGGCTTCGAGCCATGCGGCCAATTTCACTCCAAAACCTTTAGCCATACGAGGGGAGTGTGCTGGCTGCGTGACACGAATTGCAATCAACAGGTAGGCCAACCATAATTGTCTTTTCAAACTAGTTGGTGTCATACTTAGTGTATTATTCTTTGTATTTGTGTTTATATTTAAAGACAATCTGCAATGTTTACAAGTATTTTAGAATTTAACTCTTGGAATGAAGTAAATTACTATCAGCTATACCAATGTGATATGTATTATCTATATATTGTTTATATTACCAACCTATGAGACTTATAATAATTAGTAATATGTGTAGTATCTCATAGGACACCATATCCTTGCTTATACATTTCCAAATCTTTACTGTCTTTTCCCCCCTCTCTAGTTGTACACATTAAACAAATATTCACAATGTACAGTCATGTCCCTATTTCTTGTAAGTTAGAACCCTAGGAATACCTGCGTAAATGTAATAGCTTGTTGTGTTCAGTGGCTTGCTGAAGCGGCTTTAAATATTCAGGAATACTATTATGAAATGTGAAAGTATGGACTAATAACTGGCAAATATTATAAGTTGAAAGTAAAGCAATAATTTTGAAATTTCTGCCAATGTGCCTTTCTACATTAAGGCAATTGACTGCTAAATGTATTCAAGAATATAATAAGTAAATCCTTTAGCTTCTAAGTGTTGAAATTATTTTTAAAAAATCTGTGTTCTGGTGCTGTCTTTCCACATTAATTTGTTTGTATTTATCGTACATATATTCTCATTAAAACATGAATTGTATTTTATTCTCTAAACTATTTTTTATTTTATTTAAGTTTGAACTTAAGTTTTATTTCTGAAAATAATCAGCTTGCTACCCGACGTGATATTTACGGGCTATTTCGTTAAGAATGAGCCGGATGTGTCATTACTTTGATGGATATTCCTTTGTTGCAGAAGATCGGTTTCACAGGTAGAACCTAAATGGGTCTCACATTTCATAACGTAATGTATTATGAATAAGCAGGCTTGGTTGCGAGATTACCCGCACGTACATCTTCTACAATTGAGAGGAATATTAAAACTGCTCGCCAGAGTTAGACTGCTCGGTAACAATGAAAGGGTATAACTTATCTTGTTGCAAGGGTTTTTCTTAAGCTATTTGTTCAAGAGTTTACAGGAGAAATTTTCAGATATAGAATGTTTGATAAGATTGGATAAGACTTGTATTTATACGTTTTGACTTCAAAACACATTGGAAATTTATTGTTTACTAAGGAGTTCACTAATAGCTCACGATATAACGTTTTAAAAAGAAATATTGTTCTTTAAGTAATATTACTTAGTGCATTCATGTATTATAACTGGCGAACGCAAGTTGCGGTTACAAAATACAATGAAAATAACATGAGATGAAGCGTAACTCCGCTAAAATACTACAATAAAGCATTATCTTCCAGAATCTGCATGACGAATAATCTCCATAAACATTCCTCTTCATCTTGTGTTAATCTACGGTGTACACAACTGATAAACGTAGCCAACTTTCGTATTATGTAATCAGACCTCGTTTAACCTTATCGGGTATCCGTTTATTTTATTATTTCGCTTTAGCCATGTTGCAGATTTCGAGACACGCTGTAGATATTTGAATTTCATCTGTCAAAACTATAAAATTACTTTCGAAACTTTGACCTTTAGGAACATGTTCTTATTTGGTTTCAAGACTTTCAAACAATAGGCAGAAATTTGAAAAAATGCTTGTTGTACCTCTTGGAAATTCTTGTAAAGCATTGCATTTCGCATACCTTAGTCATGTACGTGCAAGAAATTCTTAAACGGTATTATGCAAATGCTGTACTTTAATTTAGTTTTTGCACGAACTTCAGAAGTAATATAAACCTTTTTGACAAAATAAGATAAGCCCTTCCAGTTCATCCGAGCAGTTCTAACTTTGGAAGCAGTACACTGCCTCAACATACCACTTTTTAGAATCAAGAGATTTGAATCGGGTGTCATGGATATTTGGTTAAGGTGACCTGCTTCTCAGAAAGTTTAACTTGTAATTAATTACTTTTGAGTCCATAATTTCTCTGTTATAGTTGTATTGTGCTAATAATTTCTAGATTAAGTAAACAAAAAATAGTTTATTTATTTTCTCAGCCAGTTTCTGAAGAAATATTTCATTGCACTTCATATTTTAGTTGCAAAATTTTCAAAGTCTTTAGCTTCATTTTAAAAACATTAAGCTGTAATTTGTACTTTGATTGTCTTTTATCCTTTAATCTCTAAAGACTTCAACAAAATTTAAAATGAACCGATAATTTTCTTCAAGCTCTTGTATATAAAATTTCCAACCTGCACCTCAAAAATTTGAAACGTTTCGACAAATAGTCATCAAACTCCTACTATAAGAATGTAGGAATATAAGTGTAGATAATTTAATATTTGGTATCTTAATATGAATCAGGTTAGTATACATCATCATCATCTTTGTTTCCTGCGTTCATACTTCTATAGGTGACTTGTTAGCTCAAGTATTTGGAACCATTAACCTTCATAAAGCAATGCATTTGTCTGAGGTCATTAGCCTCAGCGAACTGTTACACATTAAGCAGTGATACTATTGGAATTGCAATCTTAAAAATTAAACACAACATCAAGTTGTAGGTAACTCAAACAATAAACATTTGGGCGTGAGAACCGTGACACATTCTTGCGTGCGACCTCGATGTCCCTTATCGCGAAGACTGCCCGCTCTGCTTTACCTATCACAACATTCTGCCCCACATTCTCAGGAGAAATAATCATATATGTGTCACGCAATTTGAAGTTGCTAACTAGCTTGAAAACGTATTACTTTTGTTAACTAAGATGAATAGTCTGCAAATAAAGTAAATATTGATACAATTTTGGTAATTACACTTGCCTGAGTTACGAATACAAATATCTGCAATTATAATCTTAACACCTTGTATGTAATATCTCAGTTTCGAGCTTTGGTATTATTTTAAACATATTTTTTTCGTTTTATATGTTAAGGTCAGTTATAACTTCAATTCACAGAGGGTATAATAAAATGTTTTATTTTCTAGACGAGTTAACCAATCTGTTAATCCTGAATTGTGTCATAATCTACATCTATTTGCAACAAAGCTGGAACTAAGTACGCCACTGTACACAACATGCATTTTTATCCTCCTATCCCTTGCTCCAAACAGAGGCATTACAAAAGGTAACTTGTTTCGATCCCGTAGTAGTGATATTGATTTACAAATGTGAAAGGAGGGATCAGTTTTGATCTGTATACTTAGGTAATGTGTAAAGACAGATCTGCATGCAGTGATATTGAGGGTTTCGGGGTAGTACATCATCGCTGGTTTCGTTGTTCTGTTGCAGGGAGCTAGCAGAAGAGTACACGGTGCGCGTGAGAGTAACGCTGTAAGCACCAAACCCAAACAAACAAAACTTTCACTCTTGTTCTCTAACTCAGTTGCTCGGATGTGGTTGGTTGATAACACTATTTCTTACCTAGCTCGATACGTTATATACATAACATAAGGAATCAGGAGAAAGACGGGAATGCTATGTGTGTTTTCTTGAATTTACGTTACATTGCTCGGTTGTTAACTAAAAACGTGGGTAATGATTATGTGTTACATTAAGTGTGTTTGTGTGTGCGTGCGAGTATTTATGTTTCTTTAATCTTCAACTTACTTTTCTTATCTTTAGTTTTCACTTCTATTTCACACTGTTTTCGCACTTCAGTTTATGTCACTGGTTTGTGTGTGGAATCTTGAACCAAAGACTAGGGGTGCCTTTCGGCGTCACAGAAGTAATTTAATAACCAAATAAACATTAATATGAAAATTAATGCAGTTAATTTATTCTGCTAATATATAAAATTTATATCTATAAATAAATAGATAAGATTTATATTCACTAATCTATAGATGCTGCGATGACACAAACGTATTAAGTAACATGATAAATATAAAGTGCTTTTAAAATATATATTTTTAAATTTCACAAATAACAATGGAAGAATTGTAAATTAGGAGTTAACGTAAATGTAATAAGCACTAGAATAAATTACTGTCACCCGTGTAGTAATTTATCAAACAAAACATCAAGAGATGTGTTTTACATCAGTTAAATGAGTTACATCCACAACACAATTCCTTTCCAATAAAATTTGTTTCCACGATCGAAAGATTCAGCCACGAGCTTAAATAAGCAGAAATATGCAATACGGGATATAGGAGAAACAAGTTCGTTTAGATGTATTAATGACCTAAAATCCACAGAACGTTCTTTTCTGATTAAGATTAAATAAAATAATAAAACAAAAAATATGAACGCAACTACACAACTGAGGTGCTTAATAACAATATCCTCAAACAGATGAAGCAGTAAACCAACTATACAACTTATGTCCCGTTTATAGTTTACAGCGACACTTATGTATTAAGTATAGAACAGAAGATGCGTCGAGCAGTTAAAAATAATATTAAATAACCAGAGATAATGCAAAAAAAGATAACCACTTTATTGTGCACGTTGTTTTGGAGGATATATTTCGGTAAATAAATAAAAGGACCCAAATTTCTCTCTAGGAAACTATTAATTTATTCCAAATAAGGTTTCATAAAACTAAAAATGATAAAATATAAAAGCTTGTACATAAGGGTCGCAAAAAGCTGGGATACCTCTTTAAAGTATCCGTCTTATAATTTTCGTTAGGTGCTACAGTTTAATTGCAAAAGTATGTGGTTTGATTCATTAAGAAATATAGTTGAGTATAAAACGTGTTAAAAATAAAGTGTACGTGTAGCTTATAAGAACTTCTATGTAATATATGTATAAGAGAAGGATAGTTTTGGGAAGCTGTAACGTAATCTATGACGTTTGACAGGTTCTGTAGTATAAATATACATATTTTGATCAGATGGGTTAAACAGTGTAGATTTCAACAAAATGTGTTAGAAGTATTCTAGCTGTAGACTTTTACTGTGGTAAAATTACCTAAATACCAGTTGGCACGACTGCCCCATCCTTCCCGGAAACAGATATACCTTTCGTGCGTTGAAACAGTTAATCGCGCGGCTGTGGTGTGAGAGACTATGCAGGCTAGTTCAAACATGATAACTACCTCTTGTCGTTTGGAGCAGAACCAAGTCCATTCACGCCACTGACGTACGTTTAATTGGAACTGATGTTTCGTTCTACAGCTCTTAACGCACGAAGTATCATGTGCTTACTTGAAAGACAGTCGGGCAGCCTGATATTTCATTGGGTAGTACAAACGTTTCTCTAGATGGGTCAAAGAATGTTGATTTGTACTTTAATTAAAAGTATAAGTTAAACATAACGGTGGAGAACTATTTTAAGGCTTTTAGGATTGTTTATTATTTTGGAGGGTTTTAAATTCAAGTGCATCAAGTTTTAAAAACTCGTATCAAAAATACGTATAGATAACAAATTTTAGCGTAATTAGAGAGATATTTTATAAAATTAAAATAACATATAGTTCCTCCTCATAACAACTGAAACTTAAAATGTTGTAAATGCCTTTTCATTTACCTTTCGAACTATAAGTTAATATAAATCCGTAATGTTCGTAATTAAGTACCAAAAATCCCTCTCATTCAAATTCCTCTGTCTATTCAATTTCAAGGAGACAGGATTGAAACTGAATGTTACAGATATGAAAACGTTAAATTAAATTATTGGGAATGTATTCGTTGTTGGCTTTTAATTTTATCTTGAAATACAGAGCTACTCCTTCTTTAGATTGGAATGGGATTTAATTTTGAAGTAAAACGATTTAAATATAACTAAGGAAGGAGAATATCCCATGGAGTTAAACATTTCGACGGAATGAACTACAGCATTTAATTGTAAAATAACGATCAAAATTGGTTAAGTATTTTTTAAATTATTAAAGCACACGCAAAGGCTGTACATTACTTTAAGTCATATCGGACGACGAATGAATGAAATGGACGAATTGGTACACAAATGAAACCACGGTGGATGGAGCTTAGTTATCCAACATTCATCTTTCAGGATAAGAAAAAATCCTGGAAGAAACCTTTACCAGACAAGATGATTTTCCAGATTTTAGAGGCCAAGGCCAGACAAGGGTCTCTTAATTTTCTATGTATTTTCACCGATAAATATCTAAGCGAAACTAATCTTACTCAGGTCTGCATACAGTAAATGCAGTAGGTGGAATAGTGAATGAGCTTGATGTTCACTGCACAGAGATTTATTTGACATTTGAAATCGATGCATTCAGTATCATTAAATAAGTATTTTTGTCTCCCAGCAGAGACAGTACAGTTGTTTAGACAAGAGGGTTAATGCAACCATAAACTGTATTTATTTGGAATCCAAATAACTTTGTAGGTTTTAGATGATCTGACGTCAAATCTTAAGAGTTTATCTGCTTTTAATCCATCAATATAACAGTTCCACAAATGAAGCATTATATAATATAGGTGCATTGGCACACTGCAACTTATGTGAGAGCTGTTGCGAATATCTCTTTTTGGGAGGAAGGGATGTAGTGATGAAGTCCCAGGAGACTATAGGCAAACATTACAGAGGGGCGCGGATGTCACCAGGCCGGAAGACCCCTCCCATTATTGAAGCAGCCATAGAGTACATTGAACGACCCGTTCAATCAAGCAGCTCTATGAGGAATATTCGTTCCTTGGAACAAGCATTCGCTTCATCTATCCGGCACCGCCTAACGACACAAAATCTAGGAGCACACCTGAAACATGAGAAGGAAATGGAAAGAAAGGAATGTGAGGGAAAGCAACTCTTAGGAGATATCGCACCCCACATTCGCTCCACGAGTAGGGAAAATAATAATAAACCCAGGACACCCCTAATGCCCGTTTCACACGTTATTGCAGAGGCAAATCTACTGATGACTCATCTTGTAGCAAATACTAAAAATCGCAATCCATGTTACTAGTTCTAGCATTTCTGTAAAGGATTGCTAAGTTGAAAGATACATACATACATACATACATACATACATACATACATACATACATACATACATACATACATACATACATACATACATACATACATACATACATACATACATACATACATACATACATACATACATACATACATACATACATACATACATACATACATACATACATACATACATACATACATACATACATACATACATACATACATACATACATACATACATACATACATACATACATACATACATACATACATACATACATACATACATACATACATACATACATACATACATACATACATACATACATACATACATACATACATACATACATACATACATACATACATACATACATACATACATACATACATACATACATACATACATACATACATACATACATACATACATACATACATACATACATACATACATACATACATACATACATACATACATACATACATACATACATACATACATACATACATACATACATACATACATACATACATACATACATACATACATACATACATACATACATACATACATACATACATACATACATACATACATACATACATACATACATACATACATACATACATACATACATACATACATACATACATACATACATACATACATACATACATACATACATACATACATACATACATACATACATACATACATACATACATACATACATACATACATACATACATACATACATACATACATACATACATACATACATACATACATACATACATACATACATACATACATACATACATACATACATACATACATACATACATACATACATACATACATACATACATACATACATACATACATACATACATACATACATACATACATACATACATACATACATACATACATACATACATACATACATACATACATACATACATACATACATACATACATACATACATACATACATACATACATACATACATACATACATACATACATACATACATACATACATACATACATACATACATACATACATACATACATACATACATACATACATACATACATACATACATACATACATACATACATACATACATACATACATACATACATACATACATACATACATACATACATACATACATACATACATACATACATACATACATACATACATACATACATACATACATACATACATACATACATACATACATACATACATACATACATACATACATACATACATACATACATACATACATACATACATACATACATACATACATACATGCTGTTTCAAAACGATATCGAACAAACATATAGAAGTATTTGTTCAGATTCTATGTGACACATAAAGATAGTTTTTACCGCCAAAAGAACCGCATAAAAATGCTCCAGAATGAGTGTGGATTAGGCAGTTACAGGAACAACGACGAGTGCCTTACACTGTCCGAGTTCGCAGGTATAGGTTACACGCCGTGCCGCGTGCTGTAACTGTTTGTAAACAAACTGGCGTACTCCGCAGTAGCCTGCTACTACTAAGAATTTCTTTGGCTTATGAAACCGCAATAAAGAAGCTATTGCTTAAGTATTGCTTATGGATGTTTAACGTGTTCCAAAATTCCGTTATAACAGTCCATGATGGAAAGCAAGCTGGTGGCCATATGCAACTTAAACCTTTTAGAGCCCGCCTCGGTAGCGTGATGGTAGTGTGTCTGTCTCACGTTCAAGAGGTCCCGAATTCGAATCTCAGTCAGGGTAAGTTACCTGGCTAAGGTGTTTTCCGGAGTTTCCCTTTTTCTGAAAGACGAATATTGGGTAACTCTAGGCTCGATAGACCCTGGGCTCATTTGAGCAACATTTCACCCATTTCATTCAACGTCCGATATGACTTAACAACTTAACATTGGAGGACGTAAATTACAAACAAACAAAAAAACTTTTAGAGGTAAGTTAATGTTAGTAAAAATGAGGATGGAAGTATAAATGATAAAAAGAACAGAGAAACAATATCAAAGAATTGCACATAAAGTATGAATCACGCTCTGCTACCAGACTGCACCAGAACTTTGATTAACTTCTCCCCTTTACAAATACATTTTAGTCTGTACAATGATTTCACGACAACGAACATTGAACATTCGTGAAAATAAAACATTTGCTTCTATATAAAAGTAGACTGAACAGTTTTGAATGTCCTTCAACTTCATGACAACGAACAATGAACAGTTTTAAAATTGTCCTTCACAATTCAACACCGCTTGCTGAGACAAGCCCTAAACCCCAACTGTCTTGCTCAAGACAAGGTAGATAGAGACGGTGGCGCAGGCAAACACTAAACAAAACACAATAAGCCACTACCACCGCCCCTATAGGGAAGTCCGACAATTACCTGTAATAAGCCTCTGTGCCAATCGGCACACTGTATAAACTTTTATGTATTACAGCGTTTATTTTACCCGTAGCAACGTTGCAAAAACCATTCTAGTTAACAAGTAATATGTTGCTCTTAAAGAATGTAAGCATACTAAGAGGCTGAAAGAAATTGTTTTAACATCCTAATGTCTAGAGAAGGTAATTACTGGTCTTTAGCTCATTGCTATGAAGTTAAAGCCAACATTGACTGAGGGCAAAGTGTAAGCAAGAGAAATGGACCGGCAGTTAAATTCTAGAGCAGAACATTAATGGGTTATGTCTGCCAACCTCTGTACGCATTAAACTTCCTACATTTTTCATTTCAACCACAAACAGAGCTTTTTAATCTTCACTCTACTCGTTAAACTATACGAACCTTATGAATGCGAGTAATTTTGGAGGCTTTTGTGTGTTCGAAGTGCTTGGAATTATAAATTATAGCCATCCAAACGAATGATGTTTGAGGTAGTTTCATGCTTTCATTGTAGAAAACTTCACTTCAGACAATTTATCTTTGTAATCTATGATATACATGCATGAGCTTTCACAACTAAGGCCAAGCTAATCCTAATAATTTTACAATGAATTTAAGGTCAATAAAAGCTTTTGCAAAAATATATGCCTAAAGAAACGCAGACTAAAACTAATAAAACAACTTAATTCATGTATAACCTGAAATCATGAGCCAAAATTCTAATTTTTATCGTAAATTACGTGAATACTCTTAAGGAAATTTTTAACATAATAACCAAACATGTTTTTCTTACTTTTGCTATGAAAACCTGTAGTTATTGTTGTTTTATGTTACATATCTATTTTATGTTTTTTATATGCATGAATTCTCTTGACCTCTATTTGTACTATGTTTACTGTAGTAAGTTAAGAGCGAGTTGAAGCAGTTTCGTAACCGTTGGATAACATTCATCTCAGAAGCTCAGGAATGGGGCGTCCTAATTCTGTTAGTATACACATAACGTAGCTGGAGGGATTTATTTTATCCAACCATTAACATCTTTCGTGTGAACAAAGAGGATGTTATAGTACTCTATTGCCAATTAACTACAATTTTATATATTTTCACACATGAGACAATTCATTAAATTAAGAGAAATGCATGCCTGAGCCGCTCTGGATCTCTGTTAAAAAGACTTTGTCACGAATACATCAAAGTTAAGGAAATTCTGATAATGCCTTGTGAATCAGATGTTCAAACAGCTCAAGTGGTACTCCAAGCATTAGGGTGCTTCAGCGCTGCGTTTCACACAAAACACCCGGCTTTGGAATTCCAATGTATCCTGGGAGTTGGCATAGGACATAACTGACAATTAAACTAAACACACCGTAATTATTATTTTGATTTACACTAATAGTTTTCGCACTTTTTTCTGACATGCATGCTCGTGATACTAGGGGCGGAAATAATATGTTACCTCCTAAATTTCGCCTACAGAAATCTCTGTATTATCATCTGTACCATGGAGTGAAATTATACAATAAATTACCCTTAAATGTAAGCCAAATTGTAAATGCAAATTCGTTTAAAAATAAAGTTAAAAGTAGCATTAAGCTACTTAATTTTTGTACACTACAAGAGTACTTAAATGTGGATTCATTTGAATGACCTGCTGACGAAACCTGTTGCATTGTATGCCAAATGGTTAAAATTATTATTATTATTATTATCATTATCATTATTATTATCATTATCATTATTATTATTATTATTATTATTATTATTATTATTATTATTATTATTATTATTATTATTATTATTATTATTATTATTATTATTATTATTATTATTATTATTATTATTATTATTATTATTATTATTATTATTATTATTATTATTATTATTATTATTATTATTATTATTATTATTATTATTATTATTATTATTATTATTATTATTATTATTATTATTATTATTATTATTATTATTATTATTATTATTATTATTATTATTATTAT